>JARACY010000153.1:0-132969 GCA_029255725.1 Scrobipalpa atriplicella
AGGCAGAAAAGTAAAGAAATATAGCAAGAAGTTTACAGATTCTGTGACAAGTTTTCTTAGTTAGGTTACAAAAAATTATTTACTTGGCATACAGTAAAAAAAAAAAATAAGTGACCAAACTTTAAGTTGTATACTTTCCCATGAAACTGAATAACTTCCCCCAAAGAAAAAAAATTGGCCCTCCCATGTAAAATGGATTGGTTTCAGCGGCTTGAGTCATTTTGTATGGGCCACAGACAGAGCAGAAAAGTTCTGTGTATAGGACATTCAATTTTTTTTTTCATAATTCAACCTATGTTTCTTGCGGAAAGTTGTTCAGTTTCATGTTAGGTTCACACCCTAAAAATTTGTCTGCTAATTCTTTTACTCCCGATATTGTAAAGTATGAGATATTTTTTTGTTTCTGCCTATTGCTTTAATGTAATTTTTAATCATGCGTATAATGAGCCCTTGCTTAGTAAACGTAAGTAATTGTTACTGATTAATTATCAATTATATTTTAGTACGACAAATTATTAGGTTCCTGTTTCATGAAAAAAAGCTCTTTATTAGCATTATTGGGTGCCAAAGTATCAATCAAACCTTTACGGATATTGTTCTAATTCTCAAGGCCTTTAGCCAGTTTTTCCATGTCATTTTAGATCTTTATCTTCTATCGGAAGCAGGTTCTAAATTCTTGTAAGATAATAAAACAAATGCGTTTTTGGCTTGCGTTTTTGACAGTTATTAATTTTGTTGCCAGTGTCACTTTTTAGGCGTTGTCAAATTGTTATGAATTGATCTGAATTTTGTATTGATCGGTACATAAAGGGTTGTGCAGAAGGAAAGCTTTTTATCAACCAAATACTTTTATACTCAAATATTAAATTTTGGTGTGAGAAAAAGCAAGAACATTACGGGCACAAACTATAGAGTGCATAATTATTGATTAAAATCTCTTGATATGTCTCGAAAATTATTCCTAATTCTTCTTCAGGTAGCATCGAGTGTAGTCGACAAATGACCCAAGGAACCTCAGTGACCGAGTTTTTAAACCGCCTACTAGGCCTCTGACATTCGTTGTTTGCTTATACGTATGTTTGGTACTCTCAGCTTTAGCACTTAAGTATGCATTTACTGTCCCACTGGCCCCTTGTGAACTGACCCTTAATCCGATTATGCTGACACAATAGTTCCAGCTGTCAAATGTGGTTGCCTGTCATTGGATCATATACGCAAGTACAAAATACAGAGATCAATTTTTGAAAGTCATTGTGCACTATCCAAGTTCTTGGATATACTTACACGGCGCTATACAGTCTGAAACTTCTTACGGACAGCGATTACTTAATTAGGAAACTAAATAGTTTTTATCCAAATTTACATTATTTTTATAATAATAGAGAAAAGACATTTCAAAGGTATTTTTTTGTGTGGTGTAGGTGGGAAAAGAATCCAATAAGTTCTGCTCAGTACAGATCACCCAATAGCCTTAAATTGATAAATGATGAAAATCAGTAAAATAAATAAATAATTGAAAACCGTAGTACTCTGATTTTATTGTCGTTAATCAGTGAGATATTATAAAAGAGACTTTCAAAAATCGATCGCCAAGTAAGTAACATGCGGTAACCGAAAATTTGAAAGTATAGGAAGCTGACTTAAGGTCACTGGCTGGCTACTTAACCGGTTTGGAACCTAAGTGGTGTAGCAAATTTAGTGTCAACGGGAATGTGTTGAAAAATCTAGAAAGTTGAATTTGGTTGCACTGCGTAGGTTTGGTTTTACTGCAAGGCGTGCAAGCATAAGTTGTTAGATTTGCATTGAAAATTTATGAATTACCGTTATTATATCCGACAAATAAGTAATTACTTACCTTGAATATTTACTACCATGCTGGACTGGGAGTGATAGAAAAACATAGAATGTGCCAGCTGCAACTCCTCCCGGGCATGCTGTAACAACCAGCTAGGGATTTGAGGGTTTCAGTGTATTGCAACTTAGGCGATGGGCTGACAACCCATCACTATAGCAATATACATAATCATCTTTAATAACCCTCAAAACTTGTCAGACGTGGCGGAACGACCTTTGGGTCGTTTTCGCTCTGCCTACCCCATTAGCGATAAAGGCGTGATTTTATGTATTTATGTTTGAATATTTAATTACTTGTTACATAACAAAACTTTTGAAACTGTAAATAATAACCAATCAAAAACATTCTATGTAAATTTTCTGCCAAGCCTCGCTGTCTTTCGGCCGTAAAAAGTAGTGAGATCTAATGGTGAGCCAAGTCAATTGTGTTCTCTTTGACGGTCATTTTATTCACTGATCTCCGTAGTCTCTATATTTTTAGTTAAACCACAATGGTGACTTGGCAATTACGCAGCGTGCAAAAAATGTTCGAATCTGGATAAAAGGTTAAAGGAATAGAAATACTACATTTAATTATATAGTTTGAATTTGAAAGTAGTTTTACATAGGTAGGAATATTAGAAGCTATTTTGTATGAATCGGTTGAGAAACTTCTCGTTCTAGTTCAGCAGTCGTAAAAAACGACAAAAGTGTCTCAATACACTGTCTAATTTATTTAATTTGTTTAATCCATTTCTATAATTATTAAAGATAATTTCGCATTGTCCTTTAGTATTTTGAATAAATCTGATGTAATACCACATAGAACACGCTGCGTAATTGCCAAGTCACCATTGTGGTTTAACTAAAAATATAGAGACTACGGAGATCAGTGAATAAATGACCGTCAAAGAGAACACAATTGACTTGGCTCACCATTAGATCTCACTACTTTTTACGGCCGAAAGACAGCGAGGCTTGGCAGAAAATTTACATAGAATGTTTTTGATTGGTTATTATTTACAGTTTCAAAAGTTTTGTTATGTAACAAGTAATTAAATATTCAAACATAAATACATAAAATCACGCCTTTATCGCTAATGGGGTAGGCAGAGCGAAAACGACCCAAAGGTCGTTCCGCCACGTCTGACAAGTTTTGAGGGTTATTAAAGATGATTATGTATATTGCTATAGTGATGGGTTGTCAGCCCATCGCCTAAGTTGCAATACACTGAAACCCTCAAATCCCTAGCTGGTTGTTACAGCATGCCCGGGAGGAGTTGCAGCTGGCACATTCTATGTTTTTCTATCACTCCCAGTCCAGCATGGTAGTAAATATTCAAGGTAAGTAATTACTTATTTGTCGGATATAATAACGGTAATTCATAAATTTTCAATGCAAATCTAACAACTTATGCTTGCACGCCTTGCAGTAAAACCAAACCTACGCAGTGCAACCAAATTCAACTTTCTAGATTTTTCAACACATTCCCGTTGACACTAAATTTGCTACACCACTTAGGTTCCAAACCGGTTAAGTAGCCAGCCAGTGACCTTAAGTCAGCTTCCTATACTTTCAAATTTTCGGTTACCGCATGTTACTTACTTGGCGATCGATTTTTGAAAGTCTCTTTTATAATATCTCACTGATTAACGACAATAAAATCAGAGTACTACGGTTTTCAATTATTTATTTATTTTACTGATTTTCATCATTTATCAATTTAAGGCTATTGGGTGATCTGTACTGAGCAGAACTTATTGGATTCTTTTCCCACCTACACCACACAAAAAAATACCTTTGAAATGTCTTTTCTCTATTATTATAAAAATAATGTAAATTTGGATAAAAACTATTTAGTTTCCTAATTAAGTAATCGCTGTCCGTAAGAAGTTTCAGACTGTATAGCGCCGTGTAAGTATATCCAAGAACTTGGATAGTGCACAATGACTTTCAAAAATTGATCTCTGTATTTTGTACTTGCGTATATGATCCAATGACAGGCAACCACATTTGACAGCTGGAACTATTGTGTCAGCATAATCGGATTAAGGGTCAGTTCACAAGGGGCCAGTGGGACAGTAAATGCATACTTAAGTGCTAAAGCTGAGAGTACCAAACATACGAATAAGCAAACAACGAATGTCAGAGGCCTAGTAGGCGGTTTAAAAACTCGGTCACTGAGGTTCCTTGGGTCATTTGTCGACTACACTCGATGCTACCTGAAGAAGAATTAGGAATAATTTTCGAGACATATCAAGAGATTTTAATCAATAATTATGCACTCTATAGTTTGTGCCCGTAATGTTCTTGCTTTTTCTCACACCAAAATTTAATATTTGAGTATAAAAGTATTTGGTTGATAAAAAGCTTTCCTTCTGCACAACCCTTTATGTACCGATCAATACAAAATTCAGATCAATTCATAACAATTTGACAACGCCTAAAAAGTGACACTGGCAACAAAATTAATAACTGTCAAAAACGCAAGCCAAAAACGCATTTGTTTTATTATCTTACAAGAATTTAGAACCTGCTTCCGATAGAAGATAAAGATCTAAAATGACATGGAAAAACTGGCTAAAGGCCTTGAGAATTAGAACAATATCCGTAAAGGTTTGATTGATACTTTGGCACCCAATAATGCTAATAAAGAGCTTTTTTTCATGAAACAGGAACCTAATAATTTGTCGTACTAAAATATAATTGATAATTAATCAGTAACAATTACTTACGTTTACTAAGCAAGGGCTCATTATACGCATGATTAAAAATTACATTAAAGCAATAGGCAGAAACAAAAAAATATCTCATACTTTACAATATCGGGAGTAAAAGAATTAGCAGACAAATTTTTAGGGTGTGAACCTAACATGAAACTGAACAACTTTCCGCAAGAAACATAGGTTGAATTATGAAAAAAAAATTGAATGTCCTATACACAGAACTTTTCTGCTCTGTCTGTGGCCCATACAAAATGACTCAAGCCGCTGAAACCAATCCATTTTACATGGGAGGGCCAATTTTTTTCTTTGGGGGAAGTTATTCAGTTTCATGGGAAAGTATACAACTTAAAGTTTGGTCACTTATTTTTTTTTTTTACTGTATGCCAAGTAAATAATTTTTTGTAACCTAACTAAGAAAACTTGTCACAGAATCTGTAAACTTCTTGCATAATTTCTTTACTTTTCTGCCGACCAGCATCCTGAGGATATTTGGAAACTAAATGAGTGCAGTTTAAACGGAAATTAGCTTATTAAACGCGACAATTTTATTCAACGACCTTAATTGATTGAAATCATGTCGGTTGTCTGTAGGTAAGTGATTACCTCTTTAATCAAGTTAGAAATTGTTGCTTTTGTACTTATCTGATATTCTAAGATTATCAATGGCTCTTATTCAGCGAAAACACAATCTAACTAAAATAAAACTATAAGAGAACAGAAAGTTACTACGGCACTGTAGGTATAGACGAACAAATTTTTATAGTTTTACTCAAAGATACAAGCTTCCTTAACTTATTTGATTAGTAATTTTTCTGTTATATAATAACATAATAAATATATTTAGGCTTAGAGTCTGCTAGTTTTACTACCTATTTTAATAAAATAAAAAATAAAACTAAGTTAATGTTGTAAAAAAAGAACGCAGAGCTAAGCAAATTAAACCTGAAAACTTTTAACGTAATACATTCTTGAATATTATTAAACGGTTGTTAATTTTCTTAAATTAATACGCACATACAAGATGCTACAAAAAATCTCTAGAAATTACCTTTTTTAGTACTACTTACATTAAACAAAACAAAAAAAATTAAGCAGTTGATAGATAGTTTTATTTTTAAACAAATTTTGTTTAATCAGCATTTTACTTCAAGGGAAAGTATATTTTTATAACCAATATATTAATAAAAATCCAGGTTTTTTACTACACGTCGTACCCCAAACATTGGTATTTAACCAAATTAAAATTATACGCATCATGCAAGCGGAATTGAAAGTGTCAATAAAAAATACGGAAATCACTTTTAACGCATTTTTTAATTATAATGTCGTAATTTTTAAACTGGTTCAGTCCAGTATCAAACTCAATGGATTAGGAATAGTTTTTTAGTATTCTTTATTCCTTTTTTTACAATTTGTTATTAATAGAAACGTTATTAAATCACGTAAGTTTAATTTATTATTTATAGTATCTATCTTTGGATAGTTAATGTATTGGAAAATTATATTTTATTTTGTTTTTTCAGATTCAGTTTTAAACTTTTTATATTTACACATGAGTTAAATATAATGTAACTTTATGTACTAACTTTATGTTTTAACACTCTTATTGCCAACTGAAATAAAGTTTACCTAGTTACTTAATTTTATTTCAAAATAAAACATACTAAAGCTTTTACGATACCTTATTAAATATAGCTCAAAGAATACGTTTGATGTAATCTAGGCTAAGTTTAGTAATTCAGTCGTCATAGAAATGTTACGTTTTAAAACTATTATAATAAAAGGTCAAAGAAATGGTACCAATCTGGTTCAGAGTTCACATTGGGCAATGGCCATGTCATGTTAATATTTGACTATTAATGTGTGTTTAAATGCATTTCTGTCACATTAGAACAGAGCGACGATTTTTTTTGTATGGAGATTTATTGTAAGATATATTTTTTGATAGAATAAGGAATCAAAAATCTTCACAGTTGTATTATTTCTCACTTACAAATAAAAGCTAAATACCGGGTGTAAGGGACAACGTATTGAAAAGTCAGTCAGTCAGTCAACGAAACTGAACAACTATCACCTCGATCAGACAATTTATATGTGGGTATCCGTATCGTATGAGTTCCTGAAAAGAATTTCCTACTGATAGTTGTTCAGTTTCATTAACTAAGCAACCCCTTTCAGTTTTCGGTACGCTGGTACACCCGGTATATTTAGTACATCTTGTATTTTGCAATGTATATGTTACGGCTAATACCCGAAGTGCGGCTACACCTAGTTTTAGCCGGTTAGAACTAGGTGTAGCCACTTACTCTTGGTTAAACCTAGTATTAGCCGATTGTTTTCGGGTAAAACTAGGTCTAGCCTTCATCATGCCGGCTACAACTAGGTCCAGCCATTCCCTGTTGGATAAAACTAGGTCTATCCGATATCATTCCGGCTACAACTAGGTCCAGCCATTCCCTGTTGGATAAAACTAGGTCTATCCGATATCATTCCGGCTAGAACTAGGGCCAGACAATCCCTGTTGGATAAAACTTAGATGCGTGTCCCGCCAAGCCTTCCGCCCTGCGGCACACTCAAGACTCACAGCATCTGCAGCAGCGGCGCGGGGTGGAGGGCATAGCGAGGCACGCGCCTCTGCAGGTTGTGAGCGCCAGGTGCTGCTGATCTACTGCAGGTCTACTAGCGAGTGTGACTCACATCGTCTGCAGCAGCAGCGCGTGTCTTAGTTTTATCTAACAGGGATTGGCTGTACATAGTTGTAGCCGGCATGCTATCGGCAGAACTTTTTTAGATATTAAAAAAAACTCTCTACGTTTCTTTCTGGTGCTCACAACCTGCAGAGGCGCGTGCCTCGCTATGCCCTCCACCCGCGCCGCTGCTGCAGATGCTGTGAGTCTTGAGTGTGCCGCGGGGCGGAAGGCTTGACGGGACACGGATCTAAGTTTTATCCAACAGGGATTGTCTGGACCTAGTTCTAGCCGGAATGATATCGGATAGACCTGGTTTTATCCAACAGGGAATGGCTTGATCTAGTTCTAGCCGGAATGATATCGGATAGACCTAGTTTTATCCAACAGGGAATGGCTGGACCTAGTTGTAGCCGGCATGATGAAGGCTAGACCTAGTTTTATCCGAAAACAATCGGCTAATACTAGGTTTAACCAAGAGTAAGAGGCTACACCTAGTTCTAACCGGCTAAAACTAGGTGTAGCCGCACTTCGGGTATTAGCCGTAACATATACGTGAATATATTAATGTAGTCACATGAGTTAGTTAAGTCTGCAGCCTAAATGTGAATTTAGACAGTTTTTAAGGCTCGTATTTAGAGAATGACATTTCTGATACGGACTCAAACTCGATGCCACTCTTGAGAGCTGATTATAAATACGGGCCTAAATTAAACTTAAGTGAAACATACTGAACATTAAAACAAACACGGTCGTTGACTTATGTGTTATCGTTATCGTTATCAAACGACATGTTTCGGGACTTTGCGAGGCAGGACGCGTAAACAGCTCCCCCCCGCTGTCGCACTCAGACCTGAAGAAGAGGCTCCGAAAGTCCAGAAACATGTAGTTTGATAACGTTAAAACGTAAGTGAACGACCGTGTTTTAGGCCCGTATTTACAGTCAGCTCTCAAGAGTGACAGCGAGTTTGAGTTCGTATCAGAAATGTCATTTCAGTACAAGACGGTCTGTCAAATCCATACTTAATATTGCTCTCAATCTTGAGATCGCTTTACGAAATACGAACCTTAATGTTTAGACATTTTTATGCAAAAATTAGGCATTCAGAATGACGGTAAAGATAATAAAATTTAAATAATGGTTACGATGGCACGTGCCACGTTGCAGATGCCAAAGATGTGTGTGTGTGTGTGTCGTTATATTTTAGAGTAGATTTTTGCACTTAGAGAGTAATTTATTAGGTTAGTTATTTTCAGAATATAAACAGTAAGGAGTCTCTTATTTTTGCACAAAAAAATATTTGCGAATTGTTCATTTCATAATTTATAAAAAATTCGTACAGCTAGGTATGTAAAATCTAGGGATTTTAAATTTGAAATGGAATGTCTGCTCCCTGATAGGTTTTCTCACGTCTTTGATAAAAAGTTAATAATATTAGTAGGTACATAATAATTATTATTTTCCGAGTTCTAATTATTTAGCCTTAGAAAGCTTTATCGTAATCTGACGTCACAAGTATGTATTTTCAAATCAAGTTTAGAAATCAATCTAAAGAAATGTAAATCAGTTTTTACAAAATATATTGATCGACAGTCAAATAAATTTAATTAGTTACTGCGACAAAATCAGAAAGGAGCTGTATTGGACAAACAAAGAAAAAAGGCAGGCAGATATTTCACCTTGCACTTGCATAATTGCAGTTTGCAACCAATCACTCCGGTTATGTCCACTGCAACTGTAAATCTTACGTAATATAAAATTTTGCACCAGTTTTGTAGGACAAATGCCTTACAGAGCAAATGAGAAGGGTAAAGTATAAGCCAGCTCAAAACAAATGATTTTTTCCCAGTCAATGGTGTCAATTCAGGACGCACTATTCCTAATTCTAATTCTCAGTAGCGCTGACACTTTCTTAACTTTGACAATAAGAACGGGATAGCAAATATACACGTGATTTTGACATTCCTAAGCATGCTCACTAATTTTACGTCATTTAAGCAGTCTTATGTCAGATTAGGAATTTCAACGTCCTTTGTGTTTATAGGCTATCCTGTTCTTATGTCAAAGTTAAGATAGTGACACCGCTACTAAGAATTAGAATTAGGAATAGTGCGTCCTGAATTGACGCCAATAAACAAGTATGTTTTACCAATGTTTTTGTTATGACTTTTTCATAACATTTATTTATGTTTAATAGATACCAAGATGAAAATTTTTGCAAAACAATTTGCTCCAACATTATTTATTTAAAACTTTTTTTTTTATTTGTGCACCATAAGTGCATTATATTCCTTCAATGTTATGATAATAAAGAGATATAATCTTTACATTTCTACACTTCTGGCGCGTATTTAAAGGCGGAGCTGTTAGAAGTAATTTGAATACAATGACGTTTTTAGAATGCAGTATTTGTTCCAAAGGGACTGATAAAATCTATTGTTTATAGATGAGTGTACCTTATATCACACTGTATGTCACGACCTATGCGATTGAAGACTGATACATGATTATGAAGTGATTCCGATTCCAGGTAAGACATTTTCTAATCTGATTTAAAAAAATATTTTGTCTCTTTCTCTTAAGGAGATAAAATAATTTTCAACGCCAGCACCCGCCCCGTAGCATGCAGCCGCGATAAGGCCGCGATAGCCAATTTATCACATCTATCAAATTGTAGTTTGACAGACAGATGCGTACCTTAGGTCCATTACGTATCCAGATTTCGTAGCTAGCTTCGATATTCGTTATCACGCGGCGGCATACGGGGGCTAAGTAAACGTTGCTTGGACAGAACACAAGATCATCAGCGCGAATAGGTAACTAAATCGTTTTGAAATTGCGCCAGAGTCGTGTATTTTATTACTTACTTACTTACTCCGCTGGCTCAGTGACCCAAAGTGAGTCTTGGCCTCCAATACGAGATGACGCCACTTCTCCCGGTCTTGTGCGATCTCTTGCCAGTCGCCAGCATGAAGCTCGCGAAGATCTGCTTCCACCGCATCTTGCTAGCGATACCGGGGGCGCCCAACTGGTCTTTTGCCTGTTGGACATCCTAGATAGGCCCTTTTGGCACCTCATTAGGATGGATGCGCCTTAAATTCGCCTATGATACGATAGAATACCGTGTATTTTATTTATTTTATCCACCTAGACGCCAGCATTCCATTTCGGTACTCTCAATTTCATAGGCATTTACAAGTTAATCTCTTCTCCTTAAACCAAAGCTGCAGATCCTTTTATATCAAAAATCCTGATCTTATCAGCTACCAAATCAGCTTAAATTATACTGAACACATTAGCTAGTCGTTCATTTACAGTCATAAATTAGTGGCAACAATTTTTATTGACAGTAATTACCGGAGAACTAACAGCCAATTATCAAACGGTTATATTTTACTGCGTGCCTTTCCGATTGCATACAGACTTGCCCGTTGTCCTTTAACGTTTTTAATAGTTCGTCAACGTGACATTAGACAAAGGACTAAAGGCACTTAATTGGTTTGTAGAAATTTGCATATTTTGCTTAGTTGCTAAACAGTTATTACATTGTCTGTTAATTGGTAGTCTGGCTTTAATTAACTAGTTTAAAAGTATGCCTGCCTACGTTTTATTGGGGGTAATTAAAGCCTAATCAGACTTTGAATATATGATAACAGTTATAAAATAATTAAAATATTATAATTGGAAGCGCTCGCGTCGAATCAGACACCATAAATAATGGTAAAATTAATTGTTCTCGATTCAAAAGGTTAACATCTTTATTGCATAACAAAGAAGCATCTGTGTGTCAAAATGATTTTTAGCCTACAGCCATGTGTTACAGATGTGCTGTGAGTTCAAATTGAAATGAAGAAATAGCTGTATAAATAAATTATTTTTGTTTTAAGATGTGCAAATCAATAATGATCCATTATGATTCATATTTCTATCGTATGTAATCTATGATTAATGATTATCGTCTAATGAATTTAACAATAATTAATATCAACTTCCTTTTTAGTGTGGGTTTTGATTTTGAGGCTGATTAAAATCTCCATGAACCTAGGACATGGTTCGTGTAACAGTGACAGAGTGTAACAGTCAAGTCAGTCAAGCCAAAGACAATGACTGAGGTATCCTCTGAATCCCATAATTAATTCCCTTCTCAGAAAATTTCGATAGTCAGCCTGCATTGCCCTCACAATTTCAAGTGATTATTATGAACTAGTAGTTTACTAAAGGGAATCAAACCCATAACTTTCGAGCCGAGAGCCCAATAGGTAATGTTGAGACTACTCGACCGATGAGGCAGATAGAGAGATAAAATATAACTGCATTCCATCAGTAATGTATGTATTCACCGAATCAGTGATTTGTTTTATTACTTCTCAAGTTTTAATTATGTACACTGTATCTAAAACTTCCTAGTAAGTATCTTTTATCACCTCTAGACTTCCTCAATTTACACTACAAGATCTATATTCCGTCTAAATGTTACACTTACAAGCATCCACTATAATTTCCCTCGCGGAACCGGACCTCATAAAAGTATGCACGAATGACTACATTATACTTAGATTCGGTTGAGGTCATAGATCATAGTCAGTACCTTGTCAAAATCCGGATAATAATGTGTGTCCATATTGTTATACCTACTTAATTAATAACAGTTCTCGTATGATTGAGCAGGTATGTTATATTTGAAACATATGTTGTGATTTGGAGGACATATAGTAAGGTATGTATGTGTGTGTGGTAATTTAGTTAAGGTCGATTATTATGTTGGTAGTCGGTATTACTGTTAAAGGTAAGTAATCTGATTTATCCGTGAACTGTACCTAAGATAATTTTACTAGGTTACTTACGTGAAGCCAAACCAGATAATGATGATATCTGATCCGAAAATAATAGGTAAAGCTGAAATTCAATGAGTTGTAGCACGTTATAGAAGCACACATATTGACGAAGTAACATGCATCAATACCTACTCAGTACGCAACTACGCAATGCAACGACAGTCGTCATTGTATAAAATCTACCTAAAATTTAATACTCCACTATGAAGCCAAGTAAGAGCTAGCAATAGCAACCTAGGCAGCAGTATTTTCTAGTACCTATACGCTCGTTTACCGCCTAGATACAAAAAGCGTGACAACTATCTGTCCCCCGAGGGAAGGCTTATAATAATAAAAAATAAAAAATCGTAATTAGACGAGATTCATTACTTTCGGATATCGATAAGGATTTGAATTATGTATTTAACTGCAATTAATATGAAGAAAATTCTCGGTAGGTACTAAAATTGGTTCAATAAATAATTCATAGGTATTATTATTGCACAATATAATTCTATTAATTAACGGAGTAATAAATAAACTAGTCGTGTCGTTTTTACTGATTAAATTAAAAGTGGGCGACCCCCAAATAACCTTGCGACTTTCCACTAGAATTCCAAAGGCGGGGCATTCCCTTATGGGGCTATTTACCAGTAACGGATATGACAGACCCGGTCAACTGAACAGGTTTAGACAAGGATACGGAAGCTGGTCAGTCACGATTGGCATGTACCCATCAATAGTCCTTCATGTTCATGACATATCTTAACCGACCAAAACTGATTTGGTTAGCTGAGGTCAAAACGCGGACAGTAAGTACCTAAGTAATTAGCATAGAAAGTAAGGTACGATGAAATGTCTTTTAACTTGAAATTGACCCTTTAGATCGCTACATATTTTGAGCATCTTTAATCTAATGCCCCGCGCACCTCAAAACTTATCTTTTTTTTGTGATCCTCCAAGCAGTCCACGTCTTGCAAAGTTATCACCAGTTATCCTAAACAGTGACTTACTAAACCATTTAAAAGAAGGCTACGCGAGTAGCTACCAGGTTTTCGACCTTGGTTTGTCCAGAATCTGGAGCAAAAAAGCTGTATGTTGCGGTAATGCCGTGTAGAAATGTTACTATGTTCAATCTTAAACTCTATTTCTATCGCGGCCTAAAGTCAAGCACTTCGCAAATAAAAAGACACGTTTATGTAAATAAGAACATATTTTTGAAACAGGACATAATAATTACCAGATATCCTGGCTGTTACAAAACTTCGCGTAATACCTATCTGTCCTGTTGTCAGAAAAGTGAAAGTGGTTTAATTATAATCTGTAACGAGTCACAACACTTTGTAAAAGCCAATTGAGAGGATATGATAGGATCTGGAAAGCACTTCAATTAATGCTGCAGGATCTTATCAAGAGTATCCGTAGTTGTGGAAAGGGATAAACTATTCAACTTGAGATTTCTTTAGGAAATGGATAGATTGAGGAAGCATCGAAGAAATGCTATTTAAAGTCCCTCTTATATTTGTTTCTAATCAGTTTTTTTTTTACATCTAGGGGCAAGAGGCTTCTGTGTACTGCCAGCGTTTGGGAACACTACCTTATAAGTTTCAAGGAGAGCTCGCTACATTAGCAGGACTTAGGCCCGTATTTATAATCAGCTCTCAAGAGTGACAGCGAGTTTGAGTTCGTATCAGAAATGTCATTCCAGTACAAAATTACCTGTCAAATCCGCGCTCAATATTGCTCATAATCTTGAGATCGCTTTATAAATACGAGCCTTAGATCTCTCCTAATTTCATATCGACCATGATTCGCAAGTTTCAGCATACGCATTAAAAGATGATTAAACCTGTTGCACATTTCCTGGATTTATACCTAAATCTGATTTTACGACACCCTCAGAAAAGACCTATTCTATGTTTTACCAGTAGTGCTATCCTTAATCGTCAATCGATTGACGGGCATCACCGAAAATCGGTTGGGAGGACTATTTTTATCCTAAATCAGTATCACAATCGGCACACCGCTGTTGGCATACCTTATTTTAGAGTCTAAAACAAACCCATTGCAAAAAAGACAGTTTATTAGGGCGGAAGGCCTATCAAGTTACAAGTTACCTGATGTTACCTAATGTAGGTCGATCCGTACAAAATGTAGCATTCGACGCGTATTCGCAACACGGCCGACATGTAATTTAAATGACTACATGTGATTTAAATGACTATGGCGGCAGTTACGAATTTCTTCAGATAATGACTCTAACTGAACTCAAATTGCCCATAGCGAGCTACTAAGGCTTATCTTTAATACCATTTGAAATAATAAGGTAATATATTTTCAAATATATTGTACAAATAAAAAGTAGACAAGTTAAATGAATCAACTAAATGTCATAATAATGACAGAATATGCAGTCTATTTGAACATACTTTATTTTGAGAATCTTCATAGGTACCTATGTCATTAAAAAATATTTTTTGTTGTAGGTAATTTATCCTCACCTAAACTTATACCATGTACGGTGACTAACATACATAAAACTAAATACATAAATTAATACATAGCACCAACTTCACATCTTAATTTAGTAAAATCTAATCAATATTATTCGTCTCCCTTCAAGGGCTTTATTAATGAAATTATTATTCTATCACAATTTGCAGCTTAAACGAAATCCAGTGCAAAATCTATGCGTATTATGCATGCCTATTAAATATTCATAGCTTCATGTACCTACTGTAATAAATAAATTGCAGATTTGCTCGAATTCAACCCGATGAATACATTTCATAATTAGGCTCGATTGGTCCCACTGAAACCAGAAGTGATAGACATGGCATCCATGTAATTTCAAATGATGAGAGCAACCTCCTACGTTGTCATCGGTTTTGTATCACACGTAATTAATTTTAACATTTCATAATTAGGCTCGATTGGTCCCACTAAAACCAGAAGTGACAGACATGACATCCGTGTAATTTCAAAAGATGAGGGCAATCTCCTACGCTGTCATCGGTTTTGTATCACACGTAATTAATTTACGTAATATAAACTACTTATTGACAATCATTAAATGACATCTAACACTAACGTAATACTTAATGTTATCATGTAATTCGTGTGTAGGCCTATAGGAGACAACAAAAAAGTGTCTGTCTGAAATCACATTACACTTTCTGTTTTAAGCTTTAAAGTATTGAATTTTTGAAATAAATCATCGTTATTATCAGCCTGCATCATTCAGTCCACTGATACTGTCCTCTCCTATGATACGCCACTCAATCACATAAATTATTTTAAAAAATCGTGTTTAAAATAAAATTTCGATTTTCTTAAATACTAAAGATAGACTTATGGCACGCAATTAAATTAACGACCTGTTTATAAGCGAAATGTTATACTGTATATTGTTTTTATGCCTGTTCCATTAGCAATAAATTCTAGTTCTGAGTCTGATAACTAGCCGAAGCTAATTCGTAACAGGCACGACGTGAAAAATTGGTGCAATTCCATATTTTATCTAGATTTCTATCTCGAGATACTGAGACTTATGAGGAAATGTTAATACCAATGTTGTCTAGTTCTGTCTAGGTTCTGTCACATTTAATTAGGGCTATGATGAAAGAGGCTATTTTTCAAGTCAAATTTCTGGTTGGAGCAATATCTACTAAATATACAATAGTTACCTACTGATTAACTAGGCGGCGCACCGTCGATGCCGAGCTGCGGACATTCGGGCTAAGTTGGAGTGACGCGGAGAGAGAGGCACATGATAGGAGCGGATGGAGACGTCTCATGAAGGCCCTCTGTACCACTGGGGTACCATAGGACATCAACAACACCTACTAACTTTGAAATAACTTGTTATTCGTGAATGAACCACGCAGAAAGTTCAGATTATGATTATTCAGCTACCTCTAAATCCTACAGCTAGGTTTAGAGTTTTGTGATGTAGGTACCTAACATACTTACCTATAGGGTGTACGGGAGGATGCAACGAAAACTTATAGGGAATTCATCCAGTAGAATTTCTTTCTGAAAGTTTTTTAGTTGTGTTGTGTTGACTAAGCAACCCCTTTCAGTTTTCATGACGCTGTCCCTTACATACATCCCTAGAGGAGTAGGCAGAGCAAAAACGACCTAAACAAAAGTCGTTCCGCCACGTCTGACAAGTTTTGAGGGTTATATTGCTATAGTGACAGGATGTCAGCCCATCGCCTATAAGTAAATTGTAATACAAACCCTCGAATCCCTTAGCTGGTTTTTACAGCATGCCCAGGAGGAGATGCAGCTGGCACATTCTATTTTTTTTTATCGCTCCCAGTCCAGCATGGAAGAAAGCATGCAAGCAGCATGTCCCTTACATCTTGTATTAATCTTATTAGTTTTGAATAAGTTTGATTTCATTTCTTTATTTAGACCCTAACCTTGCAATCCATTTATTGTTATCAATCTCAAACAACCTTGTATATACCCACGTAGATAAATGACTACACGGCAAATTATGTTAAAGCCCAATTGTCTTTGAAGTGTGCCGACAACCCATTGGGCATTAAATAATTTGATTATGTTCACTACGGTACATGATATATAGAACATAAGCACACGACATTTGAACTTTTGATTCTTGATTTGATTTAATGAAATGCAAAGTGGTATTGTAGGAACTCTATGACATTATGTACAACTTTTCGGTTATCAATGTACGATTTCAACAACCATGTTAAACTTATAGTACAATATTGTATAGCAAATTATTTTACGTTAAATAATATCATAACGGGCATTTTTTTTTATTAAATTGTAAAAAATGAGATTAAAATTTACGCTCTTATGAACTATAATGAAACAAGAGGTTTAAAAACAAACAGTGAAATCATTTTTCATTGTAATACTCCTATCATAGCATAACGAAACTATTAATGACATACCATCTACACTATTTTCCCAATAGGGGCGTTATTGTACTACCTAGGTATATGAGAAATTGAGAAAGACACCATAGACCTTGCAGTTATGGCAGGAAACATCTTTGGAAACTTCGACCTTGACTAGGGATTAAGATTAACCTATAAATATCAGCAATTACATCTCAATTACATTTCTGATGACTTGTATTACATTTCTGTTGCCTTTATTACCATCTTTGACGGTTCGAAGATTTGTAACAAAACTGTGTTTCTTTATTGCGGCTTTATTTTATATTTTAATAGGCGAATCGTTACAATTACATGGTTGCAAAGAGCCATTCGAACAGGTGTAAAAAAATATACAAATCTTAAGAATTCTATAGAGTTGCGAACTTGGCCTTATCGTTAGGAAACGGATTTTGACAGCCGTTTCACAACTGTAGCGAAAAGGGTGAAATATTACTGATTTTAGGGGTTTCAATAGCTCTATATAATTTCGATTTAAACTTATTTCGCGCTTTAATTTAGGCATTTACCTAGCTTGAGTAGTTTTCAAGGTCGATTAGACTATTACCTAGTATACACAATGACAATACATTTTCTGAAATATATTGAGTTATCAGATGTGCTTGTCTTAACAGCAAAAACATTACTTTCGTTTCTTTGGAGTACCGAAAACATTGACACGCTGTTGCTACCCTGTATAGGATAAAATGTTGGAAACTCTGTGAGTAAAGTCAAGAAACGTCCTGCTAAATACGGATACAATTTTTTATAAACTTGGTTAACCAAAAGTACCTATAACTTTTTTGTATACACGCCTCTAGGTTTACATTATGACCTCTACTAAAACGCTAGATCCGGCCTACCTACTCAAGCTTGATAAAAATAAATTAACCACAGAACAAAAATTTATCTGAGCCTGAAGCCTTTACCCGTGTTAACATTCTAACAAGCAAAAACAATAAAAACACGGAAATAATACAAAATTAATCGCTGAGAGTATAACATGGACCATTAGTGAGTTGTTATTTCACTAACAAATGATTTGTCATTATTATTTTAACTTGGTTTTAAATTGTAAGTTTAGATACGTACGTATCTATCAATTCCTTATTGAAAGCTTTATGTTGTAGGCGTATTGTAATTTATTTTAATGTTTTACAATCTATCTTCTTTGCTACCGTATATACATTTTAGTCTGCAATGTATCAAATGTGTAAAGTACCATCGAGAAAAAATGCGCTATGCGGTTGTTCGTCTACTCTCCACGAATAAAAAAAAAAACAAATAATTAAAATTCCTACAGATGTACCTATAAGAAGACTTACCTCAAAAATAATTTAGACCCTTTTGGTTATAAAAGAACTAAGATTGTTGGCAAAAGGAAAATCCAATCCATTTTTTTTAAATATAATAACATCATTAATTGTTATAAAATGTTATTTCGCACACTTTTCCTGGTATATTTTATAACAAAAATATTCTACGTTTTGTGAACAAGCCAACCATTACGAAACAAGTTCGCGTTCGCGTTCGTTCTTCGGAATTTTAGTTAAAAAGTAAATGCGCCATTTTTGGAATCGTAAACCTGAATCAGTTTTTATGTAAGAAGAAAAGAATTTGCTGAACAGAAAGGTGTTCAAAAGTGATTCTTTTTGATATTGTTATGTAAGAAGACAGAAATCAGTTCAATGATATAAAAGTGTGATCATGGTTACACAAGTTTAATATGCTTATTGTCATTCGAAATTTCATGAATGACAGTAAGATGCGTGCACGTATTTATTTTATTGGTGGCATCAAATTTTTATTTGGAGTCACGTGGCGAATTGTCATGTGCCTTTCTCACAGACTGTTATGGTTACGAGTTGTCATCTAAACGAATCCAAAATGTCATCTACATAAAAATGCAAGTGTGGGCTAATAGTTTTGAAATCAGGAAAAGATCTTTTGTAGGTATTTAAATGAAATTGTTTTAACATTTTCGCATAGAAAACCTAGGGGCTCAATAATAAATATAACATAACCCTAAACCAAGAGATTTGGGTGGTTGCAATATCTGGACGAAAACTAAACTTAACACAAACAATCATTATCATACATTTCATACCAATTGAATCAGACCAGCAATTAGAGAAACGTAGGTAGGTACATAATAGTAGGTACTTTATGCACGAGGTACCTACCTACTCATTAAGTATTTATATCTATTGCACATGTTAGCGGAAATCACTTATTACAACAAAATTTTATTTCTTAACGTTAACGATAGTTAAAGTGCTGGTTACAAATTGAATAGTACCGTTTAGCATATGTTATAATGTTATAGTATACTTCTATAAGTTTATACAAGATACAAAGCAACGCCTAGCTAACGCTAAATTTAGAAACGCAATCAATTATTAAATATATAAGACATTATTACATACTGCTGGCTTTTGACAAATTTTGGTAAACTTATTTTACAACTATTGAGTTTTTTTATTATATTATAATATAATTGTGTTGCAATACCAGGCAAAATTTAACAAAATTTTATCAAGATCTTCATATGAATCTAGATTCACCTTCAAACATAGTAACAAAAATGTGCAAAAATCTCGATCTCACGCATCTCAGTCTTAGAATTGTAAGCATTTTATCTCAAAATATCTCATTCTATGTGGAAACTTAAAAAGGCGTGGGAATCAGTTTGGTGACAAGCTTATTACAAGTATTTTTGTTGCTATGCTAATTCAAAAAATATATGTATTAAGTAGAAATTTAGCTTTCATTTACTTTCTTAGTGGATGAAAGCAAAAAGCGTCATGTGAATTACATGACAATTATCCGAAATCTTGTATGCATTTTTGAGTGAATGTGAGAGTCTGAAAACAATGTTCTTTTTGTTCTAATGAAATGGTCGTAATTAACTGGGATTAAAAAGATCATTAGCTTTAGATATATTTAACAAAAAAAGTAAAACTACTTTCTTTTTCATTTTTGGATTCCATAATTATCTCATATTTCTATGGTGTTTTAATGCAAGAAGCGTTCGTGAATTTCCATTGTTGTCTGTTTTAAGCACTAATTAGAGTCGAGTATATCTCAGCCTACCTACAACTACATTACTTAGGAAAAAAAATGAAATTTTAAGTTTCAACCATACAAACCTTCCGCAAAAAATAATGGTTTTACCATAATAAATTAACGTACCCGTTACTAATATTATACCACCACACTTTTGTAGTTATATGCAAACATTTGTTTGAGTACATTTTACATACTTAGCAAATTTAATTAATTAGTTAAGTACACTAACTGGTCGTGCCTTAGGGGTACAAGTCACAAAAAGCTAGCAAGGTATGTAAGTGAAGCAAATCATAGGTCATGATCATTGTGCTGTGCTTCAGAAGATTAAAAAAAGTTCTAGCACCTACCAAAAGGTTTCAATCAAGCCCTGTCAAACCGTATTTAGGAAATCATCCAAATAGTGTTACGTTGTATCGGCTGAATGTAAATCCGAGGCATTGAACGGTTAACAGCCTCGCAGCAGGTAGCAGAGTCGTGTTGCAAATTGATAGCATCAGCAGACGAGGAAATAGACCAGAGTGTGCCCGCTGGGTGGTCATTTGCCAATAGTAGTGATTTGTAAAGTACAAAAACTCATTCTAAACTACCAATTGAAGTCATAGAAAGCCTATCTTGAAGGGGATATCTGGGAACAAAGGGGATATCCGGGAATGTTAAGGCCCCTTAGGCGATCTAAAGGGGACAAACTCAGAGGGGGGCATCTGGGAATAAAGAGTTATTACCGTACTTCAGTAATTAAGTAAATGGAAGTCTAAGGAATACAAAATCGAATACTTGAAACATATTAAACAAATTATACAAATAAATCTGCAGCCACTAAAAGCACATTTCGTTTTACACAAGCGGGGCTTAAAATTTCTATTACACTACTATCAAAGTTTATGTATCAAAGATATCATACGTACAAAATAATATTCAATTGAGAACTTGTCAATTTTACGGCAGGTAGCTGAGTCGTGATACAAATTGATAGGATCTGCAGACGAGGAAATGGAACAGAATGCGCCCGCTGGGTGGTCATTTACCACTTGTTCGATATTGGTAACTTGTAAACTATGAGAGTGAAACATTATATCTCTCTCTTCTCCTATGATACCGACTTATTTGTTCTTACTTTTTTTTCCTCTTGCGCCATTTAATTTTGTATAACGGTTGCTTTTTTTTTTCTCCAGTAGATATAGAAGTACCTCAAGGAAAATGTACATACGGAATAGGAAATCACGAATTTCAAGTAGGAAGTGGTCGGCATAGACGTATGGTTCACATTAATTTGGTTTTAGATAGTAGGTTACTGTAGAGAGCAATGGTAACGTATGTTTATAACAAAGGTAGTATTATTTCCCATGATTTCCAAAGAACGATTAATTTACTATGCAATCCTAATTGGTATAGGTACGATACATGATACTAAGTGCACCTAAACCACTAAAATATTTCTGCTTATTCAATACGGTATCAATTTTTTTTACACTGCAGGAGATTGTTTTGATATTGACGAGTTCATTACGTGAAATTTTCGTTTGGTAGTAGTAGAGTTACCTAATTATAAAGTGGACGCCCTTTGTTTGGTTGTATTTTTTATTTAGATGTATTTTCAGCTCCCCATTTTTCGTCGATCCTTTTAAAGGCATCCTTGATTTCATTATGTTGTCGATATTTTTAAAGGCATCTTTGCTATATTCTTTAAACCGTAATTAAAAAAAAAAACAAATAAAAAGTGTATTAAACAAAAAATATGTAAAAAAAAAACTTAAAAGTTTACAATTTATAATAAAAGTAACCCTGTATATAGTATTATAGTTCTTTGGTAGCAGGAAACAGTCTGGCTGGCGTGGATGTATGCTCCACATTAATTTGCCAGGAAAGCAAACAAACAGAGCCACTGGGAGCAGAGGTCACTCGGGTTAATAGCAGCATAGTATAGTCACAGATTACTTAACTATTACTACGTAATGTAGTGGCGAGGGAAATGTAGACAAATCTAGCTGTTTCTATAGTTTACACAGTGAAATTTCTCATCATCATCAGCTCTATACGTCCCCAACGAGCGGCACGAGCCTACCCTGGAAAAGAGCAATCGTGCTTTAATCTACCATGTGGGCACAGTACGGATTAGTCGACTCTACATCATCATCAATTTAAGAGCATTGCTCTTGTCGGTTGAGTATTATGAAGTAAGTCGACTCTACATACGACCTAAAATTGTTTTTTTTTTGCTTTAAGAAATACCTTTCGCATTAAACTATTAGTAAAAAAATAATTAAAATTATAACAGACAAATCAATAAAGTAACCTTTATTGTGTAGGTATTTTATTATCTTGGTAGCCCTGCCCTTCGACCTTCACTTGTTGATATTTAATAAATGTTTTTAAATATATTATTATATCGTTATAAAGCCATTATTTTGGTAACGCCCATAGTAATTATCATTGTTGGTATTTTACTCAAAATTGCAGTCAAAAGTATAGGACACGCGATAACCACAAGCTTTATATATTTATCATTATCAGCTGTCAAAATTATGACAGAAATTTTTATATTTATTATTAGCCTATGTTGACATAGAAAAACAATAAGAAAAAAATTATACACCTCGCGTAGGTCCATCATACGAAGCGAGGCAGAGTTTAAACGTTTTAATAAAAGTCGTCACTAGTTATTAATCGTCAGGTTTGATATATTTTCAGGAAAATTTCAGATACGTTTTTTTTTGTGTGAGGGTTTGTTTGCTTATCAATGCTTTATTTGCTCACCATTGCAATACACTTAAATTCTCGAGTCCTGAGCCTGACTGGCTTTTACAGTGTACCCGGTAAGTAAATCCGCTGGTTCATTCTATGTTGTTCCCAGTCCAGCATGGAAGAATTTATGAAGTCCGCATTGTCTCTACAATCTACATCCTTGATCCGTATTAGGTGTTTTAACTCCTCGATCGTACTAGGATGTAGCACCTACACAATAAATAATACAGATTTATTCAATAGACATAGTTTGTGGCATATTTTATAGTTTGTGGCATAGTTTACAAACACTGTTTAGAATTAGTTAGCGGTGAAATTTATATTGCACAGCTGTCAGAAAGCATTTTCAAAGACATACACTTACACACAAAACACGCCTTTATCCCTAGAGGGGTAGGCAGAGCAAAAACGACCCAAACAAAAGTCGTTCCGCCACGTCTGACAAGTTTTGAGGGTTATCACGGATCATAATGTATATTGCTATAGTGACAGGTTGTCAGCCCATCGCCCATAAATTACAATACACTTAAACCCTCGAATCCCTTATCTGGTTTTTACAGCATGCCCGGGAGGAGATGCAGCTGGCACATTCTATGTTTTTCTATCGCTCCCAGTCCAGCATGGAAGAACAAATAGATAATAGTTAGGTATAGTTTGCAAAATTTGAGCCAATTTGACATGCAAACCATATTATGATTATGACATAGTACAGGATCAAAATAATATTTCGCCGTTTTTATAGTACCTACCTACCTAGAAAATAATATTATCTTAGAATTTTATTGAAGTGTACATTAGCTAAATTACGAAAAGCCCTTCGCCCTTATCCACTAATCTACTTACCACGATCTTTGGACTCGTTAACTTGCCAATAACCAATCGATCATCTCAGGTAACTTAAGTTACAGCGCCGACAGCAAAATATATCTTAAATCTGTCTGTAACTTAACATAGTTGCGTAGGACTATCAACAGGTATCATGACATGTCCTGTCTCATCCATCACGATTAGGGCAAATAAGACAACACGGCTTGTTATGTATAGGTACTAGGTACTTGTAAGTATAGGTATAGGTAGGTATAGGAGTTATAATTTCGACCGGGCTGTATGATACGCCATCATCATTGTGTTCATCATCATTACCAATTTAAGAGCGTTGCTCTTATTGGTTGAGCACTATTTTGTGTTAGGTATATCAAAATATGGTCAAATCGAATCGACCAGTGCTTTATATACCTTTCCAAAGGCAGTTCTAGAGTGACCCCAACTTAAAGGAACAGTTCAAATGTTGACAGTTACGACATGTCCTTTTTCGTTTAAAATTTATGACAGACTTCGTCCCAAGATATGCTAAACAGGGACCATAACAATACAATAAGTAGCGATTCAATTCAACTATACTGGCATAACAAACACGTGAGAATATCTACTTACTCCACAAATTAAAATTGGAGTAGAATCCGCAATTGAACTTATCTTGAGTGTACAAAAAACTCCGGTAGTTGGAGTTTTGAGTCCAGTTTAAACTTTAATTGTGACTTTAGCTTTAACTGTTAAAGCTAAGGTAGTCTGCTTACATACATCAGGTAGGTACTAAGCATTGGGCTCATCTGATGGTAAACTACATGTACTTACCGTAGCCTATAACATCTACTACGTGATACCTGTCTACACTGTGGTGGTCTAATCTGCTCTCTCCAGCCGATTGGACTACGAGCCTTCACAAGGGGTCTTGTTGCTACTATATTTACATTTTATTTTGGATTTTCCTTTCATGAGACGTCCGAAAAAACTCTCACACTGGGTTTTATACCGTCTGCAGAGATTGCGTGGTCTACTCTAATCTCAATCTGACACCTATGAATCCTATGAAAGATAGCGGCGCGGTATTTACAAATGTCGACGTCTGACCTAAGTATGACCTGTGTTTGCGCAGATAGTTAGTATATAATAGAGAATTGTGACTAATTTTAAGATAATAGTAAAATAGATGCTAACTACACATTACATTATATATTAGGTACTGAAGAAGAGGCCGAGCTATGCCATTGCCCTCGATTCTGGCCGCCCCATTCTTAACTAATTTTAAGATAGCGCTGGACTTTCTTTACTTTGACATAAGAACAGGATAGCAAATAAACACATGTGTTTGACGTTCCTAATTTGACATAAGCTGCTTTAAATAAGAACCGAACATAGAGCATGTTCCTTATTTTACGTTAAATAAGCAATCTAATGTCAAATTTAAGCAATTTAATGTCAGATTAGGAATGTCAAAGTCATGTGTTTAGTTGCTATCCTATTCTTATGTCAAATATAAGAAAGTGACAGCGCTACTAAGAATTAGAATTAGTAACTGGACGGCGTGAATCGAGGCCATTATCCCATCCTATTAAATAAACTTATCTTATCTCTATACGCTGTCACTTTTGCACTATTCGTGTATAAATTATACAGATCTTTGAATAAATATTTTACTTTGGTAATGTAGGTACATATCCTAAAACAATTTTTTTATGCTACTAACCTTGTTTAATAGACATTCAATACAAAAAAGTCCTTGCATTTATTTACAATCAGCGCAAAGCAGTGATAATTCAGTAATAACATCTATCAATTTGAACATAAGTATCTATACCTAAGCATTACTTGTCTAACTCACACGCCACAGGGTCCATATTTTTTCTAGTCTGTGTACATAAATAGCCATAATAACACCCACCTACGCTATAATTCATAATACACCTGATCCATTTAGTATCTAAGCTAATAATTAATAGGCGATTTGGACCTGGTCGTTCCAATCACGACATCGAAATGGCTGTCAAGTGGAGGTCAAGTTCCAAGTTAATCAATCTTTGCGGAGTCTATGTTCAAAGAATTTTATTGTTCTTAGTTTATTATGAGAAAGGTGCCTGAAGGTTATTATGAGTATAAAAATTAATTTTGTGGTTTAATATTTGAGGGAATAGTTTTGTGGTTTAATCACAGAAGAGTAAATGGAGCTACTAATCAGTGGGTTTAATTACCTAAACGAACAAGAAAACATTTAAAGAAAACTTTTTAAGCAGGAAAATCCTGTGTTTTACAACTATAGTACAATCTTACTAAGATAATCTAGCCTCATCATTGTGCCCCATGAAACTTTGGTTTGAATTCAAAATCCTATTTACTTGATAAGATGAAAAAGTATCTTGTATTTTTGATGTGAGGTTATATCTTTGATATCTTTGAACGCATATAATTTGATACGCATTCCCTTGATTGACTGACAAGTAAGATGATCGCCTAATGGTCGATACCGGTCACTGTTTTTGATAATAACCATTACACAAACCATGTCAAAACTTGAAACTTTGACATCAGTGTTCATCGGGTCAATCTGCTTAAACTCACAACTATCAAATGCTATAATTATTTATTTATTTGCAATACAATAAATCTGCATTCTGCAGTCCACTAACGTAACCTGAGACAAATTAATAAATTGACAAGGAAAATGCATATTTCAAAGAATGTAGCACACATTTAAATGATAAAATAAAATGTAAGAAAGGCCTACAAATTATAAAATCATGCAAATCCTCTCATCATTAATTTATTAATAATACCTAAGTTTTGTTCCGCATGATATATACCTGATTATATAATCAAATAATAATTTTATTCCACTTAGAATCGCGTAGATTATTTGATTTTATAACGCAAATGTCAACAGAAAGTGTATAATTTATTTTATGATATTTAAATTATGAATGTCGTAAAATTGCAGTTCCTATGTAAACATGAGCTATAGGCTCGGCTGTTATAGTTTATTAACTAGTTGAAGTATGTAAGTATTTTCCTTGATTTTCTAGTAGTAATGTTATTTTAATTACATTGATATATTACAATATAAAATCAGAAGTCTAAATCAGAGATATAAAGACAATAGAATAAAACATTACACATTTCAATAAAAGTCGGATTACATAAAATCATACCTATATTCCACCCGAAGCGTAAGTACCTGGATCAAAAGTCCCCATTACAACAGGCGTGTTGCCGCGCTGTATGGCCAAGAAGATATGCTGAACCAGGTGCGATCCAGATAGATCCAAGGGTTACCAACAAGAGTCCTGCAGGCGCCGCCCGAGTCGCTTGATCAACTTTTTAGCACTCTCGCTGGGTCCTGCCGTTTCTACGGCAAAATAAACATAATTGAAAAGTGAAAAAAAATAACCTTGCTTGCTTTGGAATATTATCATAGGTGAAAGAATTCTATTAGCACTTTATTTAAATCTTATCTTATCTCTTATTCAGCCGTTAGTGTCCCATAAAAAAATCTATTACTTACATAATCGAAGAGAAAAACCAATGACATTCAACCTCTACACGTGCCATTATGTACTCACAACTTAAAAGTAAGCTAGTAAGCTAAGGCCATTTTTCTAAACCTGATGACCCAAGTCTTAGACCCAGAAGTTGAAACGCATAAATTACAGCTTTTGAGCAATAAATTAGATAACTAATCAATGTTTCATGAGTAACAGTGCTATTATTTAAATATTCAAGGGTAAGAGAAAAGAAATGAACAACCATGTAACTATATTTGATTAAGTACCACAAATATTTAGTACCAAAGCAAAGGTACCTACAGAAAGTTCCCACGCTCTACTTACAACGCTCGCGCAAAAATTTTCGCCCATTCCTTAGATGCATTTTAGGGACTTTGGCACACTGCTCCGTCGCTCTCCGCCGAGAAGAGCAGATATTGAAATGCGTTAGTCCTAGTCTGCTTTTACGATGGAATTGAAGGAAGGTGGGATGTTATTCTAACCTGAAACAGACCATATTCAAAACACATTAATGACTGTATTCACACATACCCACGTATCCGATCAAAGTGACACGTGTAAGTATTGCGTACACGCATTATTCAAGGGCAATAGAAAAGTAATAATGGCCATGTGACTATTAAATTAGACCACACTAAATCACGTTTAATAAGGCCACCTAATTGCGCCTTTCTTGTAATTCAATATGCATTGAGTAATAAATACTTGAAGTAATAAATATATCTACTTAATGTACATAAAGAAAGGCTAAACTTTAACACTATGAGCCCAGCAGTATCGAAACTAGGAAGACTCATAAAAAAACTAAAAGTCACGAAGCTGCAAAAAGATGCATCTCGTTGTACAGCGAGTGCGCGTGTTTTTGATAAGGTTCTATTATATCACGCATTCACGCACCGCGACGCGTCGCGTCGCTTTCCGGTGTGAATTGCCCTTAACATAACCAGATCATATGCACAGTTCTCCTGCAGCATATGGAATTCCTTTGAAAATGATATTATTCCCTGTATTTTATGGCAGTGTTAGCCATCCAACTTTATATCAATCCGTTGCTATGTATCTCCGTGAAAGAGTACATTAAACACATAATATACTTACTTAGCTACAGCTCTACAAGCTATAACATCTGATCAAGACATAAATAACATACTTAATACAGAATGCACATAATCAATACATGTACGTTCCGACAGAAACACGTGTTCAACATTACGCTTCGTGACTACGCATCAGGAAAAAAGATAGTAAAAAAAGAAGTTAAGATAAATGGTCCGACGTAGGCGCGCGCGCACCGCGTAGCATCCCCGTTCTTACGTAGCCCTATTTAATTAGGAGAGTTGATTTTAGATAGTGGCGCCACGTTGTAAAAATCCTAGCCAAATATAAAAGAAACTGTTGTTACATGCTTGCAGTGTACTATAGATGTTTTTGCTAAAGAGTGTAGTTTTTTAGAGAAAGAAAGCATTTTTTTGAATGGATTCACTATTTCTTAATAATGATTGGTATTATTCCAGAGAATTGAAGAACAATTATAGAATTTCAAAAAACGCGGCTTTGGTGAGTTTATTTTTTCGAAGTGGCTCCACAGTCTAGGAATAAACACTTTTAATTAGCTTTTTGCGCCAATCCAGAGCCTCTATTGCATACGGTTTTCGTAGAAACCGACACATTACGCAGGTTACGACTCCAAATGCATTCTATTGATTGGTCTTACATACAGTACAGCTATTACATGAATCGTTAAAGATAATCCCAGTAAAATTGTGGCACGTCAGAGCACGCAACATCGCGTGTGCTATTTTCCGGCGCGTGCATCGTTGAGCAAGAGGAAGGCACATTGTCGTATGTCTCATTGTTTTTATAGTCTTTTTTATGGAGACTTATTTGTCAGGTTGTCAAGCGTGTGAAATTGGTTCAGTGGGCGACTGAATCGATCTTGCGTTATGATCGATTTTGTGAGTAAGGCTCGTATTTATAAAGTGATCTCAAGATTGAGAGCAATATTGAGTGCGGATTTGACAGGTGATTTTGTACTGGAATGACATTTCTGATACGAACTCAAACTCGCTGTCACTCTTGAGAGCTGATTATAAATACGGGCCTAAAAATACTCGTAGGGATACCCAAAACAGCTCTGTTTAGGCTCAGTCACCCTAGCATTCCCATCAAAAGATAAGAGAGTAGGCTGCTTGGCCTCGGAATCCGACCGGAGGGTGGTCGAAAGGCACATATTGCTCCCCGCGACCCTATAACCACAGCTTTTGTGTATTTTCGTACTATATTCCAGGTTTTGCTCATAAATATGAGAAGAAAAAAAAGCAGATACACATAATTTTTTCATATTCCTTATCGACTGAATCGACTATTACAATCAATTTATAGTCGATTGCTGTTTATCGCAAATTGCGAATATAACACCGAGTTATGTGGTTATGTTGTTGTCGATAATGGAGAAAAAATTACCTTCCTATTACCTCATAATATTGTCTGCAGTAAGTATTGTAGCAGACATTAAAAGAAAGGAAAAATTAAACTTCCGCACTAGTGCAATAAATAAAAACTCGGGTATTCTGTAAAAAACCAGTATTCTGTACCAAACCGAGGTCTCCTTTCAATGTTTTGTCAACCCCACTTGTTTTGAGTATAGACAATCTTATCAGTTTAGAATTTAGATTTTAGTAGGTAAAAAATACGTATAATATTATTATATTACTCCATGGTAATATTTTATTCTCTAGCTTTTCAGCCCGTAACTTTTAATTTACCTAGGTCTTATAAATACACTCGTAAAGCTGGAATTCGTCTCATCATCATCATCAGCCACAACAGTCCACTGCTGGACATGGGCCTCTCCAAAAAGGGGGGGGGGGGGGGGGGTATATGCCATACTCACCACGCTTGGCAGGCGGGTTGGTAAGCGCAGTAGAAGTTATCCATTCACAGGGAACGCTGCTGCCTATTCCCTTGATTTATCCCTTAGTCGCCTTTTACGAAACCCGCAGGAAGTTATGGGGTGATGCTATTCTTTTGTATTCTTCTAACCCGGCACCACACGAGCAGGGAATTCGTCTATTTTTTGTTAAAAATATGGTGCTAAAATCAAACCATGTTCTTTACAAGATATGCGTTCGTAGTCATGGGTAAAAACTAGTACCTAGCATCCCCATACCCAGTGAGACAAAAAAATCAAAAGTAATAAAACCTACACGCATGTTCATTGTGAAACCGATAAATTCTCTTGCCTTGCTTTTAAAATATACATTGTGACACCTTGTCATACCATTTCGTAACGAATTCCTGACGAAAGCGTATCGAGAAATATAATAAACTGTAAATAATTCATTGATATTTTGTTTCAGTAAAAATAATTTGACAACTTGAAATCATTGGTAATACCATCGAATTTAATTTAGGTAAACTGCAAAAGTTCTTGCTATTCCTGAAAAGCATTCATGAATTTTACAAACATAACGACTATTATTAATATAGTCTGTATTCTAGTACATTAATAACAATTTATTCTAGTACATAAGTTCTACATTAATGATGACTAAAAACAATTATGCAAATGCTTTTTTTTTTTCAGATCTTAGGTAGGTACTTAAGTTATAACGTAAGTGTATCCGGTTGGACATTCACTTTAGAATGACATTACACGATTAATTTCATACTAAATCAGATCACATACCTACTTATCAAAATTGTGATCGAACTTTTTTTTACCTCCAGAGACCAGTTTATACTTAATAAACTTTTTCAGGTGGACCAAATAGTTGATTATTGAATGCTAAATATACAAAAAAATAAGTTACAGAAGATATACTGCAAAATGTAATACCCTAACAAAATACAGGATAAATACTAGTACCTACACTACTGTAAAAAAATTTAAGTAAAAAAGTTGTGTATTATTTGTGCTATTATTGTTAAAAATAAATAAATTTTCAGAAGTAAAAAAGAAGATAATTTAAAATTTCTACTGTCACTGTAAAAGAAAAACAACATTCTGTAGAACTTATCATGATGCGAAGAGATTTTCAAAATTGCTGTCTAGATTTATAATGACCATCGCAGTAGCAATTTAGCAACACATAAAGTTCCTACTTATCAATTTTACCTTCAACTACTTACCTATCTGTTTAGAAATTGTAGCATTATATCAAATCAGGGAATAATGCATCAATTTAAGTACTAGATAGGTACACTGTACGTATGAATAGTCCATGGCAGTAGTATTGAAAGCATAAATGAAGAACCAACTAAACATGGACCTCGAAGGACAAGTAGCAGAAGAAAAACCCCAAAAATATAAATCCTTCAACGAAACTTATTCGTTGTGCGCTTTTGGTCTCGTAATTGGGATGTTGTATCCAAATAAGGAGAAATTTCTAAAGAAATGTATCATAGGCCTCATTTGGCTCACCTTAAACTTAGTAGAGATATACTGGTTTCTTGACTACAGCGTGGTGTGCGCAATGAGAGGTGATATCAACAACTTCATGAGAAACATGTGCCTTATCGTCATCGTCATCCTGTTTTTCTTCAAGTCTTTCTACGTGAACAGCATAAACGACGAATATTCAGATTTTCTTAATAAAATTACAAATGACTTACTCAAAGGCAATGATTTGGAGGAGGATTACCAAACAATATATGACACATATATAAAGCAAGCTAAATATGGGGAGAAAGTGTGGGTTGTAATTCCAGTAATATTTAGCGCGCAGTTTCCTCTTTACGCTGGCATTCACAACATCTATGAAAGCTTAAGAAGCGATGTGAGACAAAGACACATGCAACATGAGATGGAACTGAGGGGCCTTAAAGATGTCCAATACGAGACCCCATACTTTGAATTAATTTTTGCTTATAATTTCATGCAATGCATAATTCTCATGCCCACATGGATAGGATTTGATGGTTCTTTCTGTATCGCCACGTCACATTTGCAAATGAAACTGAAATTGATGGTCCATAAGATTCACAAAGCATTTAATGAATCTAAACACTGTGAAGAGCTTCGTACTAGAATGAAAGAAGCTATTAGAGACCACCAGGAAGCGATACAGTTTTACAACGATCTTGTTAATATATACAGTATTTGGCTGCTTTTTGTATTTATGTTGACGGCATTTTTGATTTCCACCAATTTGTATCAGCTATACCTCAATGGGGTTGACATGAAATACGTGATATTCACTATCTGCGGCGTCATGCATATATACGCACCTTGTCACTTTGCTGCCTGTTTATTAGAGGTAGACATTATAAAATAATCTATTTTATTTGTTTCTCGTTTTGGGAATATTACATTGTACATTGTACATATTACATTGTGGGGACTTCAATTTACTTCTAATTTTAATATTCAACTTCAAAACTGTCGCGCTTTAACCTTTCTTAAAAATTCGGTCATAAAAATTAACTAAACTAGATAAAACATTTTTTAAATCTTTTAGGAAAATCCCAACGATTTGCTTAGTAAGAGTATAATTTATTCTTCGTGGTGAATTAACTTTAACATCAATAGGTATGTCAATCTTGCTTCACTCTGAAGACTAGGCTGCATGGGCTCACGCTCGTCGCCTTCCCAAATGGGAGAATTGTAAAAAAAAAAAAAAAAAATATTTTGTTTTCAGATGACCGAAAACCTCTGCTTCGACGTCTACGCCACTCCGTGGGAGAAGTGGTCTGATCCTGTCACCAATCGCATGCTCATCTTCGTCATCGCTAAGACCCAGCAGCCGATGTATCTCACCGGGAAAGGCATGGTCATCTTCAACATGCAACTCTTCGTCTCCATCATGCAATCTTCTTACTCTTTCTTCACTTTAATTACTAGCTAAGAGGCTTATCCTATCTTATATTTTTTTAAATAACATTGACTATGACACAATTTTAATCAATAATGAAATATATGACACCCCGAAACTATTAAACTTTTATTCACTTACAGACAGCACAATCAAGTATTACACGTTTTCCAGGAATATCAATAAAGGGTTATAAATCTAAATGTGTTGTGTATTGTAATGTGCCTCAATTTTTTTAAATAGCTTTGCACCGTCGGTTAATCGCACTCTGATCCAGTACCTTAGGTATCTCAGTTATCATGTTTTATCGTCGACTCTGTCTTGATAACCAATAGTCTAGGCTAGAGTCAAGAACTAAGGCACTTTTAAAGGTACGTCCTCACTGCGAGCATTCGTAGGTATGTAATGAACATTGGGCGTCCATAGAATGCTCATTACAGTCGAATGCTCGCAGTGAGGATGCACCATATAAAAAAAAAACTTCCCTGTGCTTCTTCCGCTTAACTTACGGCGTTATGAAATACGATTATCTTTTGATTGGTTTAATTTCATAAATTAACCAATCGTTCAATATTTGACTTGTAATTACTTGTTACAGTCTTGAACGCATCTTTCTTTAGACCGTAATAATTTAATATTAGTTACTATATACAGGGTTAAAATGGCTTCTCTGATGACTGAACTAAAAAGTATGTTACGTATTGACATGATGGGTGATATTAATCTATATAGTACGGCTGTTAGCCGAAAAAGCTTGCACTCTCGCGTGATGGGATGAATGGGTCTCAGACTAGTTGTACACATCCTAAGATAACTTTTGAGATATGTTGCCCTGGTGGGTACACTCTATGGGTCTGCAGGCAGGGTCGGTTAGGTTACTATAGGAGCAATTACAGTATTTTAATGATATAGGAGTGGTGCTCGAACAAAGTTTGGAGCACACCCTGGTCAGATTCACATCGTGGTGAAAAAAATCCAAAATGGCTAAAAACAAGATGGCCGCCATACAAAATAAAAAGTCAGATATCTCCTAAACGATGAGAGAAAGATGGAGAGTGCTCGAATAAATGTTATAGGAAATGATAGTGGGTAACTTTCGGTGATCACGAAAATCCAAGATGGCGGATCCAAAATGGCGCCTGATAAAAAAAATGGTCCGAACAGGCTGCAATTTCCACTTTCCAGATTTTTACCTCCGAAAATGCACTATTTAGTACTCTGTATTGTATATTAATTGATTCAGATGCGTACGAAGCATTAAACACCACTTATTGTGATCATAGTTATGTTCACTTTTTTGTAACGTACGCATTTCTTTCACTTCCAGGTTATTGCGTCATCTTAGGCGGTTTAAAAAAAATAAAAAATATCATAAGTGATTAAAGTAATTTTTGTTTTTATAGAAATGTTAATCTTTTCGTAATCTTCAATGTTGATGTTTTATCGCATTTTAAAATTAATTTTAATTAAGATATTGTAATTATTACAGACTTCTGCAAATCTTTACCTAATATTGTAACGACAAACAAGCTAAGTATTGGATAGGGCAGTATTCGTACGTAGAGTACCTACCTGCTGATTATTACTTATTTTGTTTGCATTTCTACTACAATTTAAAAAGCGTTCTACATGACTGAATCTGAATCAATATTAAATTAATCTTTTAAGAGGCATTGAATCAACAAACAATATAAAAACGTGGTTGCTTCAAAAGTGGATCAATTCTTAAATATTCATTGTAACCATAAAGCGGTCAACGAGCAATGCAACGATGACGTAAGAGCCGCAGGCGCAACGGTGCAGGCGAAGAATATAGACCACAATCAGGGACGACACTTCCACGAGTGTGTTCAACTAACTGAACGGCCGGAGTAAAGTATGAGGTGAAAAGAGAATCTAGTGTTGCCGAGTGCCGCAGGTTGTATGCATCAGCCGAGGCGAGCAGCCTAGCTCCGTCGATAGCAAAAGTGTCTGCCGACCCTGGCGCCCCCCCTCTGCATGGTGGGGAGCTCCCTTCACCTTCGCGCGCGCTACGACCAATAGCCGCCCGCCCCAAGCCGGCGAAAGGTTTTATATACAAGTGGAATTCGCACTGCCAAATTGCTATAAGTCAAAATATAGGGTAGTCGGGCGGTTCACTACGTCGTGGAGTGGCCGGTGCGTGGATTTACCCAATTTTTGTGTTGTGCGGGGTGCCGAGACGGTCGACCCGTCGGGCGATGCTACGGTGTTTATACTAACATAGAGACATAGTGTGTTACCATGGGGTGCAGTGCGAGGTACTGTTTGTTGGCCCTGTCGTTGTGCCTAGTGACTGAATTTGCGATCGGTGTTCGAGTGGTGCCCAAAAGGAAGAAAGGTATTGTCACTGTTTCATACTAACTTTTTTTTTTTAATTAATTTTTTATCTTCACATCAAAAGTATTAAAATTATAATAAATCGTTAGTTTGTTTTTATGATTATTTTGTTACAAACACCGGAAGACAAATTTATCTAAAGCAAATAGCAAACTTCAGGAAATAATATTTATATTAAATTAACCGGAAACAAGCATAATGAAAATTACAAGTACAGTTAACATGCATTAGATTTAATTAACATAAGTAATAATTACATATTTATCTGTTATTTAATCTTTTTAGCCGATAAGTTAAAAAAACTTCAATATTGCTAAGTATCAACTCGACGGAATGCTTCAATTAAATTCTATCTAAACTCATACTATACTGTTCGTTGTAACATAAACATTAACAATAAGAATAATTTATTAGGTCAAAATAATTAATTACAGATCTAATTGCAATTTCTTGGACTAAAATTTAATAATAATGCTACATTTTGTTTTCAAAATTACAACCAATGATCATGGTAAGCATTCAATCGAAGCCTGTGTTATGACCATTGGATGTTAATAGATTGTTTTAGTACTTGCTTTATCGTTAACAAAGTAGGTACTTAACAAAAATATATGGAAAGGTCTATGATTGCAGCAAATTAAAAAAAACAGTCACTTGATCCAAATTTGATGCGATACTTTGATTCATGTGCACTCACCTTGAATTTATAACAATGTTTAATATTTTCACACCGAATAGGTTTAAAAACCTTTAAACAATGCCTAATTAAAATAATTGCGTTAATGTTTGAATTGTATGTGTACATTTCATTATATTTATACTAGTGTGTTTTATTTGAGTAAAACAGAAATGATAAATAAATTAATTAATTACAAGAACCAGAAGAAATATTTATTCAGCTCTAATAGAAAATACTGATATAATTAAGAAAAACAGCTGTGGATATTATTGATATTATCATGGCATATTACGTAGATATTTATATAGATTAGCCAGTTTTTAAAAAGACCTACCAGACTTCCTATAAACCCTACTCTATGTTAGGTCTTTATAAACACTGGCCAAGCTATAATTTAAAACTCAGCCTGAATAAAAGAGCTGCTCAGTACTGTCAATGTTTTCAAAATAACAGTAACTAAGTTGAAAACCACAAATATGTAGGTCGATGTCGAATAAAGACCACACTACATTAATGCTGTCTTACAAAAAACGGTAGCGACGTAGGTAGCGCAAAAAGTAGTGCCTTCAAAACTCCTTTCGTCTAGATTGTGAGGTCGATGAACGACCCCATGAACCCTAGCTCAAGTTTTTTTAATACTATTATCTACATGTGTATAAAAATATTTATTCATAAAAAAATAACTGCTTCTAACCGCTAATAAACCAGTATATTTCAATCATGAACCGTAAGCCATTCTGACGCAAATGAACGTATACCTTAGGCCCGTATTCATAATCAGCTTTTAAGATTGACAAAGAGTTTGAGTTTGTATCGGATATGTCAAAGTACAAAACAGCCTGTCAAATCCGGACTTAATATTGCTCTTAATCATGAGATCGTTCCATAAAATACAAGCTTTATTTAGCTCTATCTCGAAGATAGTCAACGGTTGTATAAAATCAGTTTACGCCAAAGTCCATCAAATAAGTCTGAGTATTTCAATAGGACTGACTGACAACATATCAACCAATTGGTTGGATTGCAATACACCGAAACCCTTAGATTTCTCTGACTTTTACAATATGGTCGGGAAGAGGAACATTCTATGTTTCTTTTGTGACAATCATCATACCGTTGATAATATTATTATTTTCAAAAGTTCAAACGATATAAGTGCCTATTCACTCAATTTTATACATTATCGTATTAGCTAAACACAATGGTTGGCTAGAAGTGAAATTGTAGCTCAATTGAAAAAAAAGTATTCGCTGAGTAATAAAATAATTAGACCGAAGAGTGTAGAGCACACGAATAATGAAACTGAGTTTATTTTCCAGACTAACACGCATTTGTTTTTTTTTGTGTATGGAATGATGATTTTTTGGCCAAAAAATATATCACGTTACGTTTTGATTTTATAATTTTTATCGGAATCGGAATGCCGAAATACAGCCTACTTCCATTTATGAAGCAAACACGTTTTGCCTATAAACTAAACAGTTTTTTTATCTTTAGACATTTTGGCATGATTGAACCATACTTATTGTAAAAGAACATCAAATACTATCTACTACTTTTCATAGTCACACTGTCAAATATTATTATAACACATTTGCTCGTAAAGGGTCTCTTACTACACCAATTTCAATATTGTATTGTATCTTATTACGTACTTGAGCGTAATCGTAATGTAAAATGCACGAGTGCTGTAAAACACACGATTTTTTTTTTTAATTAGGTAAAACGCACGGTTTATCGAACGGTACTTTTTTAAATCTTAGCAAAGAGTTTTTATGGCAGAAAAGTGGTCAACATTTTATAAATAAAATTAACTTTGGGAGATAAAGTATAATAAAATAAACATTTAATTCTTTGATTTAATTAATTTTTACAATAAATTACAACCATTTATCTGTAACAAAATAAAAAAAATATTAATTTAGTTTATTAGTAATACTGGCTGGTTTTTAGTGCTTTGCCTTAAAAAAAAGCGCTGCGCGATATATACTAGGTAATCTGGGGTACGTTCAGAAACGCTCGATCGATCGAAATTTAACCTGGTTAAAAATTATATTGCCCGTTCAGAGACACCTGGCAGACGAAATTTCGACTAGGTTAATTTTTATCCGGCCCGTTCAGAGGCGCACCGGAAGTGAGGTTTTATCTGACAGCAGCTAAGGTACACGTTCAGTGCGTCCCACTAGTATAAGATTCGATCGGTATAAATATCGAACTGGGTCGACTGAACGTACCCCTGTGGATGCGCGCGCATCGCTAATATGTGAACGAGTAAAAATTATTCCTCGCTTTTTTTTTTTCGCTGTATTGTTTTAATTTTTTAGCTATTTCCTCGCAAATATGTTATAAAACGTCGTACGACATACGTGCGGTTTGATAATTACAGCCTCTGCTTTCTTGTAGCCCTCGCCTACGGCTCGGGCTAGCAATATTGCCTCGGCTGTAACTATCAACGCACCGCACTTGTATCGTAATGTACTATTAAGGAAGTGTTTCAGTGTTTAAAAGAGAATCTTTAAGTTTAACTCGAAGATAATTTACAAGTAAGTTGCTTCGCCTAGCCGATGAATAAGCTTATTTTTTTTCTTTTTATAAGCAGTTACTTTGACACTTCCATCTACAGAATAAGAAACTGAAAATACAAATTGGCTTGTAAAGGTATTAGAAAAATACTTATACAAATATGGAGTCCACAGGATGTGTGAGAGCATATCGGGTGTTGAGAAATCAGTCCAGTTGCGACATTCCACGTAACCTTGCATTCATGTGGCTAATGAGAGGTGCTTAAATGGTAGCAGGCGATACACTCGGTATAGATGTAGGTAAAAAGAAAACTAGTTTTCTGGCAATGGCCTGCGTCTAACATGGAATAAGCTTTGGTCGAGCTAAAGTTTATTCCAAATAATGTGATTCTTGTTCAATCCCCTAGATTTGGTAGCTGACGATGAGAAATTCGGGAATAAGGCTAGGGATCATGAATATGCTGAATATGCTGAACACTTTTCGATTCAGTTTTTTTTTTTCTATTTAACTAGGGATGTTTTAAAAGCATTTTAAAATTAACTAATATTTTCAAAGCGAAATCACAAAGCGCCTAATTTTTTTTTAATTTTCGATTGCTAGACCACCCAACCACATGCTATCTTGCTATAAAATATCGCATCGCATGTTATAATAAATCACATGTAATCTCTCAACATAACACGTTATAGGAAGTTAACTCGCTATTAGGATGTTCCGGGTTTCGTAATATGTTAGTAACTGATCATTTTATTGTGTCGTAAAAATAATTACCTTATATTTTACACATTAAAACTGATTCGAAAACTCATTGCGTAGAGAGCACTTTCTGCTCTGGTGAAATGACTCTGATCACTTTTTTTTAGAGAGCAGACAATGCGATAATAATAGTTATTATTTGGACTAGCCAGTAATTAATTCGTTGTGTCAGCTCTTACTTAGGTACCTCTTTTTTTCCACTTTCATCTCGCCCATACTATATTAACAATCTCATATCGACACTTTTTTAATTACAACACTTATTTTCTTCGATCCCCAATAAAATAAATTACTACAATATTTTCTAATTCTATTTAATGTGGGGGTGCTTTTAACTGTATTACCAAAATTAAATTATTACACATCTCATGGAATATCTATTCTGTATTCATTCTTCTGAAACAGCGAGTTCTAATTTCAAAATTTTCTTTTTCTGGCTAAGCCAGTCAACCCAACCACAGCCAGCGTTAAACAAATGATAAGAACCCCTATCCCCAAAATAAGACCCTCAAACGCCTTCTATCTTCAAAGTTTTCTTTTCTAAATAACGAAAAACCAGCCAGTGACACAGAAGCCGAGAAAACGAAAACTCCGTCAATCCTTGGATCGCTGTCATCTATGCGCCGGTGTCCGCGGTCTAATCAAACGCTGCTGGTCCGTGTAAAAAGTGAGACCATGCGAACAGCGAGAGTGGTGTGACCGGTCGACTGCGCGGCGGCATCGCTCGGCCGTCTGCCCAAGACGATTCTAATGACTCATGCTTGTTCTGTTGTCGTTTAAAAAGTAAATATTTGAAAATGGAACGCTGTCAGCTTTTGGATTCCGTCATAATCTTATATAATAGCTTAGAGATTTGATTCCAGTGTCTCTATTTTATAAAAATTAGGCATAAAACTCACGATCATTTTTTGTGACGCGTGCGCATTTTGGTATAGTTTAATTTAAAATCAGTTTATTAAAATGGTAAATAATATACATCGTAATCCCACCCATGGGCAAAAGTTGTGGGTCTTTCAAGGAAATTCTACTTAAATAGGTACTTGGTATTGGTACTCGTATATACTAAGTCTAATAAATGTATATTTTCTTCATATAGGTACCAAAACACTTAACTGTGTTTATTAGAATAGCGCCACTCGTTTTCCTAATGACGGTTGGTTTCCGAGCGGATTAGACTCAATTGCATCTGCACTCCACCTGCAAACCAGATTGCGAACATTACCCCACTGTTCTTCGCATTTACAGGCAAATTGAGGATCTTTAAGTACGGTAACTTTTTACTAATCGCCGTTACTAATTAAAGGGGTAACAAGGTACTAATTTAAGGGGTAACAAACGCACAATTCGCGAAATGACCCCTTTTTGGACCAATAAATGAACTTGGGGATTAAACATAACGTACGTTTTAAGGGGTAGCAAACGCCCAGACCGCGAAATGAACCTTTTTTCGAGCAATAAGCGCACTCGGATATTAAGCGTAACATGAGTATACATAAAGTAGGTAAGCTGTTGAAATTAAAAGTATAGAAAATATACGCAATAAAAAACACGTTATCTTTTACAAACGAGAACAAGCATTAAATTAACATGTTCTGTACTCGTCTAACTTACTTCATACCCACTACCGAAATTAAACAAAATTTTCAACCATAAATCTATTTAATTAACTAAGTGTTAATTTATTCACTTTGAAAGTAGAATACTTTGTTTCTAAATCATTAATTTTATAACAGTATAAGCCTTCCTTCCTATTTAATGCATAACATAGGTACGTACATACTATCAAGCCTGTATCCCTATTGGGGTAGGCAAGGCAGAGCGTCAACGACCCAAACAAAGGTCGTTCCGCCACGTCTGACAAGTTTTGAGGGTTGTTTAAGATATATCTGTATATTGCTGTAGTGTCAGCCCATCGCCTAAATTACAATGTACTGAAACCCTCGAATCCCTTAGCTGGGAAATGCAGCTGGCATATTCTATGTTTTTCTGTCGCTCCCAGTCCAGCGTGGAAGAAATGCTTGTAAGTTATTTATAAAAAAAATGAATTTGAAAAATTAGAATCATAAAAGGAATCAATTTTAAGGATAAAGTTCGTACAAATAGGTCTGAAATAATACCTATCTACGGCCTTCCAAAATTATTCGGCCGTGAGTTGCTTTAAATTAACGTTTTTTTTTTTTTTGTATTTGCAACTATTTTCAAATATGTTAGAGATAATTTTACTTGCTTCATCTTAACGATCTGAGTTGAGGAGTTTTTTTTTTTCTTCAAATATATGGATTTCCTTGTTGTAGATCGCTATCTTATCTCTTCCTAATACATAATCGCGTTATATAACAAATTTCACGATGACAAAATGTTTATTAGTCAAATGATTAAATGAATTCCTCATCTGCAAGTCAAGGTTATGATGAAACTTTCGTTGATGTATAATTTATTATGTCAGATATTTGGAATAGTTTTCAACATTTCGCGGATAGCACGTGCCTGACATACTTTAATAGTCATTTACGTTTAATTGGAGACAAGAAATATTAATTTGTTTGATAATTTATTCTAATTTAATACAATGAATCTGCACCTAGCCTACCCTGTTAGACCGCACTAGGACGTATCTGCAGCGAAGCGGCACGGCGCGGCAATGTCAGTTCATACATTTTAATAGATTTTGTCGCGCAGCGCCGCTCCGCTGCAGTGCGGTACATCTCATGCATTTTCATACAAAGAATCATTTGTCGCGCCGCCGTGACGCGCCGCGCCGCTCCGATGCAGCTACGTCCTGGTGCGGTCTAATCTTAAAGAAATTGGGAATAAACAAACCATTTAAGTACTTTGTAAATTCTTGACCTCTTTGTTTTATCCGATTCGGGTTAGCTCTTATACTTTAGGTTAGGTCATAGGTGACAGATACAGAGGCGAGCTGACCCAAAATTCACTGGCACTGGACTTACCACACACAGCTGAAACCTAATAATCTTTATACAGCTCTTCAAGAAAACTTGAACTGGAATTAATTTAAAATACACTTCAACCAGTCTCTGTCACAAAGTGAACAGAAAGTGGCCGTAACCATCGTTTCCTAAATCATAAAACTGGTAATAAAAGGTGTGTACTGACGGCATCACACTCCAGTGTTACGTGAGGCTAATGCTAAATGCATGTTTCCAAGTTTTCTATTGTTTAACGCTAGTCGTAGACGTGCAATAATCATCTACATTCTACATCTTCAAATTATAGTGTATGTCGAGAAATGGTGATATATTTTATTAAATACAATTACAGTTTTCAGGTTTATATGTAAAAAAATCATTTAGAACGTCACATCGAGCAAGGTTCCCTAAGGGCTGGCAGCAGTGGCAGCATTGCCTCTGGATAGCTGGTTGGCCACCGGATGGTTGTACTTTTTGCAGTGTCAGCACTTAGCATAAAATATCCTGTTTTTTTTATTTCATGTATTTAGGTTTTATTATTTCTTGGTTACTTGGGATAAAGTCCCAAGATTCAAATTATTTGGCTACATACAACAGTTTTTGTAGGTATGTTGTTTCTAGATCGATGACGTACAAAGTTAGATGAGAATGGATAATTTTGGATGGATAATTATGATGTAGGATAGAATTTTAATAAATCTTTATTTGATTCTTGTTACATGTTTTGAGAGAAATACAATAAATCCAATAAGACGGTAGTTTATCTCTACATTAATATATTAGCAGCCAAACACAGGACGCTGTCAAAGCATACCAACGAATGTAACAATATATTACTTAGAATTATTATGCGTGGTACAATATTTTACTAGGAATTATGCGTTGGTACAAGATGGAGCGTTGCTTCGAACAATCGCTACAATTGTCGGTGTTATGTATAATCCAGAGTCTATTTAGCTGCAGTGTTGTAAGAACAGGTGGCTTGTACGGACAGCAAAAGTAAAAAAAATATACAAGGAAATTATAATTCTAAATACTAATCGAACTCAGCTAACGTACTCCAAGTAACATGTACTTAGAACAATATTAAAAAGTAATTCAATTTAGATAAAATTTTATTGAGTTGCATCCGAAATTTCAGAAATCAGGACAAGATAATGTAGATAAAATTAAAATTAAAGTGATCTAAATATGACTATTACTTACCCAAATCCCATATATAGCAAGATATCGTCTGCATTATGATTAAAACATATATGCTTTAACCTTCGCGGTTCTCTCAGCTTATTTTATTTGCGGTTTACATTTTGAAAGATAATATTTGTAGAATTTGACACTCACAGTGTTACCCAATGTTTTAAAATATGAGAATTTAGAAACTTTAAATTAATAACGCTGAGGGTCGTAGGTTCAAATCCTATCTGTGATATTTTTACCCCACATTGAAAAACGTCACAACATATCATTTAAGTCTGTACAATATCGCTGCTTGCTCAGTATTTCTACTCAGAAATATACCTACGTCTCAAAGGCTCATTCCGGGAACATTCCAATATAATACGAGTTACATTTTTCACAACCTGGTCGTTGCTGTCTGTACAATATCGCTGTTCACTCAGTATTCCGATTCCCATCGCTTGCTATCGCCTTACATCCGATTCTTGCATTATGCATTAAACTGAGTCCGGCAAACCTCGTCTGTGTAAGTATTCTATCGACGTTCTACTAATTTAAGAGACCTTTAGTCCTGCGGTTTGTGTGATCTAGTTACTGGCCGTGAGCTTTATTAGTTGAGCCAACTTTATCATACGATATTAGTTTAATTTAGTTATGCTTGCTTATAGTGGGATCAATTAGGTATGGATGCCAGCTGGTGTTGCTGGTGTACCTAGACTAATTGAAAATTATGTCTCTTGTAGAGTAACAAAATTGAAAAGGAGACCTCAGTTTGTGCGATAGACACAACTGAGGTCCTAACTTTTGTACAGATGATATGTCTTTAACTCTGAGGCTAATTCTGGTTGCTTACTATTGAACATTTACGAAATCCTTTTTTTCGACTTACGACAAGTGGCACTTGCTACGGATTTGTATAGTATTTTCTGCTAGCATCCTATTTAATTTTTAAACCACGTTTGAATTTTTTATCTCCCTTAATAGCTTGCTTCAAAACCACGATCACAGCTTCGTACTTATGTTATTCACCCATTTTCATAACGTCGCCTCTTTTTACCAGCGGAGTGCGCAGGCGCACACAATACTGCGTTCAAGTGCATTTACTAGGCTGCACCGCTGCACCCGACACAATGCGTGACGCAACGCCCCAAGGCGTGCGAATTTCCTTGTCACTTTTTCAATAGACGGCTTGAGTTGCAGATATTTTATAAATTATAATGTATGATGATGGAAAAGAACAGCTGAGTTTTTTGCTAATATATCTTTTATTTGAGTTAGGTACAAAACGCAGAATATCTTCAAATTGTCAGTAATCAAAACTCGACGCTGCTGTGCTTTTTATATAACATTTTTTCTTTGCCAATAATTGTAATCAGCTCTTGTGATAAAGTCGACGACAAATTCATACAGCTCCATCTAGATCCTAATATATAAAAAAAAACTTTTTTTAAAAAGTATCCTTACTCAAAATATTAGATCATAGCGCTAACCAATGTTTGTGTTGTATGGGATCAAATCTACGACCTACAGCACAGCAGCCAGTCACTACTGAGCCATCGGACCAGTCTAATCACAAGTAGTCTAATACCGTTACACTATTTTTTATGGAAACATTCGGACAATGGTTGTTAGGTAATAGGCATGGCGTGCGGCTAACGTGTGGTCATTTTATTGCCATTTGGATTAGCCATGCCGCCATGTTACAAAACTGTCACAAGATTTACAAATTATTTTGTCGTCATGACAATTTTTTGTCGTGTTGTAAACTGCCTACTTATTTTGTTAATGTAGTATTTTGAAAGCAAACGTGAGTTTAAACAGTTCATGTTTATGTTTTGTTTTAATAAAAGTTGGTCCAATTTATTTGACACTGTTCAAATATATATGAACAAGTTCTATGTGATCATAATCATGAATTACATTTTATCAGGTGTGAATAGCATAGATGGAATGGTGTCGGCTCTAGCTAATAAAAAGAAATAGGATTGTCCTGTCACTTTTTGAAAGAATAAAGATAGAAAATATTTCACAATTTTTCTTCTGACAGTAACAAGATTGATTGATGGATTTAATAATGGCCTACTGTTGGTATTTGTTTGATAACCAGTAAACTAGTTGTGATATGAATATATGTATGATTACATTGGCTTAACTATGTTCCCAGTTACGTGATTTTGCGTAACAATCTGATAACTGATAATTGATAATGACTAAGCTACGAGTCTATTGTACTTGTAGGACAACTTTTTACGGCATGTAATGTAAGTTATACATTGTTAGTAAGTCATGTTTGCAAATACCTGCTAATCATTTGATTATACACAAATTATTCAATGAAATTGAGAACTCAACTAGTTTGAAGTCGAAAAATGAACACTACAATGCCGGTTTTTTGTTTTGCGCTTTTTTGAAACTTACTTCTATTCTGGACTAGGGCGATAAACCCATGCTATAAAAGACAATGAATCTTTTTGGTATAATTCAATTTAGAAGATGGGCTTACCACTACAGGCACACATAGGACTATACTATTTGAAATGAGCCTCAAAAAGGTAAACGTTTATTTTTTTTGTTCTTAGACGCTCTATCCTCCCCTCCCCGGGATATAGACGTGATTATGCGTGATACCACAAAACGTGTTTATCCTTAAAGCTGCATCGCAATGCAACAAGTGAAAGAGAGAAAATCGCGGGTTTATCACTCGTGCAGTGCATTGAACTACTCTACATTCCTCGACAGGCCTACACAGCTGTTCTCTATTTATAATGTAGTCACTCTAAAACAAATCGCTTCACTTTCCTCCAGGCGAATATTCTAAACACACGCGCAACTACTTATGGTTTCTCCATCCACAAAAATGCGATAAATAAGCTCTCTAATCTGGATCGAATTTCAAGTGACCACAGATCCAAGAAACTCTCCAAAAACCACAGGTTTCCGGTTGGATTTAAATATCGGTCCGATTTTAAATTGATATTAATTGGAATCAGTACCTAGTACTTCTACTGTATTAGTTATGCATTCAATGCGCATAATATAGAGATTCCGTGAAGCAGTGATATGTAGGGCAAAGTTAACCGGCTAAGGGAACTTACATAACATTACAAAAAACTCATACATATTCAAACTTCCATCCAATGTCGGAAGCACCTGTTTTACTGCTTTAATAAACAAATCTATGCGAGGCAGTAGGTTTCTAGGAGAAATCACGCTAACGTTTAGAACCATTTAGTTACCTACGTCATTGAACGGTAAAATTTTAATTTCATACAAAAGTTTAATATAGGACCAACACAACAAATAATTTGCTTTAAAGCATTAAATATAAATTCTCTACCATGTCTAGAATAGAAGCACTATTAATCTAATCTTTAAGGAGTTAGTCATTAAAACGAACTCTAAAATCTGATTCTGCTAGTGCCAGTAATTTAACATAATGTAGTTTTTGTGCTTGCAACTTTTGCTTGTCCGCAGGAATAGGAATAGAGTAGCCTAAAGGGGTTTTGCGAAACGCAACTCTCTTTTGCTAAAAAAAAAACTTCTTGCGAAATTTGCGAAATTGCGAAAAAAGTTAGCAAACAAGCATATCGACTCAATCTTTCTTTCTTGTCGTGTGGGTTTTCGAGTCGATCGACTCAGTAAGTAGTAGGTTCAACCGGCCGTCAATTAGCTGCCTCATGCACTATCAATCATTCAATCGCTGTCATGTTCCATTTCCTGCAACCAGTAACCGCATAGGCTCGAATTTCAAAAGCATAACCAAAATATTGGCAGAACCGGTTCAAAATATCCGTTCTCAGAAAAATATACGAAGCATAAAGTTACGCGAGCCTAATTTTTTATCTATACTATATCTAGTAGTAAAAGTCGAATTCTTGTATGAATTTGATCCGATTGAACGAGTTTTGAAACGATACATTCTTATACGCATTTGTAATCATAGAAATATGCAAACACATAAATTTTTACGATTATGGTTGCAAATTTCTGCACAACAGATGTGAGGAAAGATATGCTGTGTACTGCACCGAAATCTAATTGGAATCTACGCAGTGGCGCCGACATTTGCGTTCCAATAAATAAATTATCAATATTGAATCTAGAATACGTATGCTATTTGATTAAACAACGTATATTTTAGAAATCTATATCTTTTTGTATGGGAAATATAAGCTTCCACAATTCACAAACTATTCGTAGATTTACTTGGCATATCACTTTCAAAGCAGTAAATTGAAATATCTCATTAATTCCAACCTCGGTAGGTGTGTCAGCGTCGTCAGCGCTTGCGAATCTTCCTGCGATTTCTCTCTCGCCCACTTCATAATACTCAATACATCTACTACTGTATTTATCCAAATTAGTACGCAATTATAGCTGTTTCTGTACAAATTACAGCTCATTGGGTAAGATGGTGGCTCATGCTTCTGCAGTCAGATGCTAACATAAAATATAATGAATATATATAATATAATCACGTTGAAAAGATGAGAATGCACTGACTTCATAGGAACTTGAATAAGAAACATTAATAAATTATTACAGTGACTTTTAACTTCAGCAATGTAAACTTTACCTCTTCTTTGTTACAAAGGAAAACTCTGCGCAACAAAAATCGCTAACTCAGATTTCAAGGAATTTTATCACAATAATGAACTCCAATGTAAAGGTTTAAAATATGTCAAATTAGAATCCAGTAGATTAGTATTACAAATCGTGTTAGAAGTCTTTCGATATATAGCCCTGATACAAGCTAGATTATGTTGACTTAATAGACCTAACTGTTTTCAATTTGCAGCAAATTATAATGAAGTACAGATCGAGACATGAGTGTGTGATAGTTGATTCATTTAAACTGACTGTATAAATAAACTTGTTTAACATATTACTTTATTCTCTGACCTACTATATAAAGTATTTGCAATGGGTATTATCTTAGAATTTTGAAAAATGTTTGATGTAACTTTGTAAACTGAAACCGATATAAAATTAATCTTAAAACTTATAAAACAATTTTGAATATCCTGTCCATTATATTTGACTTGCCCGTGACCGTCACTTATGTAATTGACAGTAATATCAACAATATAACATGTGAACAATATTACGAAAGACTGATAATCATAAGAATTGTCAATGGTATAATCAATCAAATTCATTAGGCTGTAGGCCTTTTCATTCTGATTCATTAACTGTAGGCCTTTTTATTGTAAGGTCATTGTTGGCACCTTTGCCTTTCAATTTCAAGGCTTCTTGGGTCGTGCCCAATAAACTATAGTTCACAGTAACAATACTAATTTATTTCATGATTAATATTCGCACCGGAACATGATCAATCAACGTAATAAAATTTAAGTTTTATCGCAGTTATAACTAATTTTGAAACGTACAGTTTTATAACACCTGTCAAATATTTAGGCCGCATTGACACCACAAAACCAGTCTACTTAACACTTTCATTTGCATAAAACAAAACAAAAGAAACCTCTTATCAATCATCATAGACACTTGCAAAAATAGGCTTTGATATCGAGAAGAAATCTACATTTCAAATTATTCGGTTGCGCAATTTTTTTGGGTCTGGCGAGTACGCGATATTTGGACACCTTATTACCATTTCTGATTGGGTCTATTGCGTAGGCTCGGACGTCCGAACGCACCCATGTTGCGTAAGGCTAGCATCTTCACTTTCGCCGTAGGAACTACGGATCATCTCCGCCGCACACGTGACTTTGTAAGCCTAGTTGCGTTCATCAAGTGCGCAAACATCCGTCGTCTAATCTAAACGCGCTCTTGTCCCCATCAATGTTACCAGTTTACGTACGATGTATAATTTAAAACTTTCTCTGAGGCTCTCGGCCGCGGCCGCCATTGGTCAGATTTCCCTTTCGTACACTATTTACGCCTCATTGAACTGATTATTGCAATGTTAGATAAACGTGATACAATTTTGAGTCGCTCTTTCCGTAATGCTGGTTTGTAATGTCATTCTTTTATGTACGAGACAAATTAAATTGAGAAATCGAAAAGTAAACACAGCTCAAAAAAGCCTATGAAGACTGGGAGATTTGATGACTGGCATGACTCAGTGGAAAAAGTTCAGGAAAGAGCAAGTTTAAAAGAAATGTCATCCTTCGGTGCAATGACTCGATGGATTCCTTCATCCGTGACTGGAGAAACCAAATTGCGGTATAAACGCTTACCTTAAATGGAAATTCCAGACACCTTTTTTAAAATAGGTAGGTACTACGTGTGTGGCGCAGTATACTTGCTGCTAGTCAGATACCTACACGAAAGAATAGATGTTAATATCAACATGTTACGACCTTGTTTCCATTCCAACACAAAACCAGGATTAAACACCATACATAGAACCTGCTTAAAACCATATTATATGATCTCAGCTGCTACACAAATCTTATTAAACATTTCGTCACGTGTAATGAAATCATCAGTGACGCTATGACGTAACGAATTCCAAGTTTAAAATTTAGAAAGTGAAATTAGAATTTTCTTCGTTTTCTTTTTATGTTTTAAGTTTCCAGCCAGTTCGTGGTAATCGAGATTGTAATCGATTGTTTACGTTCGGATGGTGTTGCTCTCGAAGTCTCGACTTACGCATCGTGCCGAGGCCTAGGTCAAGTGCGTCGCTTGACCGTGGCATCCAATCGCAGTACGACTCGTCTTCTGTCATCGACCGCAAAAGATGGTCGGGTACAGCTTTTGTTCAATGGTCATTCATAAATCAGTTATGTTCTTCTGCGCTATTGTTGAGATGTGCTCTGTATATCTTGAAACTTATTTGTAGTCTAAAGAAGTGTATTTCGTTTTTTATAGGGTTTTCCAGATAGAATGGCGTAATATTGATGAATCGCCCATCGCCTAAATCGCATTAGATCAAAACTACTTAGTCTTCTTCTGGTTTTTTTAATATGCCCTAGAATAAATTAGTTGTTTTTTTATTATAGTTTCTAGTTCAGCTTTGAAGAAAATGCGTGAAATGATTTAATAGGGGCAATATAAAGTGCAACTGGTTGCAACTTTAGCTGCATTTAAGGCATTTGTTGCAAAAGCCGTACTTACAATAACCGTCATTGATACAGTTCTATTTGCTTTATTGATCTCATAAATGTTCAAAATGCCATGTTTCTATACATAGCGTACAATAATTTCGTAATTGGTATCTAGGTGATACTTAGAAGGCCGTAATCGTATTCAAGAATGTGTTTTACTATTTATTGGTAGTGGTATAATATTGAGAACAGCTGGCTAGAATAGGACTAGAATGTATTCTGCGTTCCCATGGTTACTAGGCTTTGAGTTATAGCATCCTTCAGTGATTTACTAGACGAGTACTAAATATTCTGCTCCGTGCCTATTAACTGCCTCTGTGGTCTAGCGGTCTGAGCCATGGGCTCACGACCCGGAGGTCCCGGGTTCGATTCCCGGCGGGGGACAACGACTTTGTGTTGTTGTTTCTAGTTTGGTTAGGACATTACAGGCTGATCACCTGATTGTCCGAAAAGTAAGATGATCCATGCTGTCGGATGGGCATGTAAATAGTCGGTCCTGTGCCTGATTTCTCTCTGGTCGTGTCAGTCAAACTGTCCCATCAGAATAAGAGATTGAAGGAATAGAGAGTGCACCTGTGTATTGCGCAAACACTTGGGCACTAAAAACTAGTCCTGCGCAGTTGGCCTACCTCTGGGAGATTGGCCGCCATCACCGAAAATTGGTGGGAGGACTATTTATTACTAAATATTCTAAGGACCATGTACTATTAGGTAAAATAACTTATATATTCATTCGAACAACCTAAACTGTATAATGATTGCAGCAGATACTTTGAGAAGATAAATGGTAGATTGTTTTAGTAAAATCAACTTTCTGTACCGCTGCTTATTTGGGATAACTAATCCGTAATTTCACGATTTTATCAGCTTGCTATAAATCAAAAAGAAATGGCGATGAACTTTGATGAAAGATACTTAATGCCACTAGCCAAACCAGGTACTTAGAAGATGTAAAATAATACACTAAAAATCTACTGTTTCCTATCTGGCACCACACAGATTTACATGAATTCGATTTTTATGTTACGGGTTCTTTGAATAATATAAACAATACAAAACAATCTAGTATACTAGTTCCCTTACCAGGAGTACCTACCTAAAAGTTACTAGTTGATTTATCTCACGACTGCCACTTTGCCATACTTGTGTGTGAAAATGTGATTAATTGCACATTACTTTTGTGTGCGTGAGTTTGCAATAGCAACAAGCTACAGTAAACCTGCAGTTACACACACAATATGGCGCGTGTCTGTGCGCACAAGTAAATACAAGTATAGCCGAGCGGCAGTCGTGAGATTAAACAGCTATAATTACTTTCACTGCTGGCTGCTGGAGTAACGTCCTCATTTTACACATTTACATGTTTATTACTGTAATATCCTTATATTTTAATATTTTATGTAATAAAACTGTAGCATTTTATGCACTGTAGAAAGCAGTGAATCTTTTCAAATTACCAAGTTAATTACTCTTATTGATGTGGTATATTCTTTTATTTTTATTTCGATTAAGGTTTTTATAATGAATAATATCTAAATTAATGATTTTTTTTCTCTTTCGCAGGTACGACCATGAACGACTTTCATTGAAAAGTGGACATTCACGTGAGACCAAAATTCGACCAAACTTCGACCAATTCAGCACAAAGGTCTTACAATACGTTCACTTTGTTGACCAATCGTTTAATTAGCCTGGTGACATTGCATTGAAAACTCTAAAATTGGTTAATTACAGAACAAAATGGTTGCAAAAAAATTCATGACATTTTTTAGTTTTCGACACTGCTGCCGGCGAAGGTTATTTCACTGAATTGTTTAAAATTGTTAGTTTTTTATCAGTTTTGGCTTGTGAATTGGGAAAACCTTTAAACAAATATAATAGAGATTCTTTCTAAGATAATTTCCTTCTTTTCAAAAAGAAATACAATAGAAAACTAAAATCAGTAAAAATACCTGATGCACATCAGAAAAAAACTTAGTTTTTATTCACTTTTAATAGTTAATTTAACCCTTAAATAACCTCCAATACCACGGCTATTACAAGTACGAAAGCAACTAATTAAGACGTTTGACGGCTTTTATTGCCATTTAAGGTATAAAAGTCGGTTCCAGTTCAGCATGGCCGTCAATCGGCGGCATTTTTCAAAAGTAAAACGATATAAATCAATTCGAAGCGACTTTCACACTTTGAACACTTAGAGTGCGCAGGCGCATCTCTCGAGGCTACGTTAAGAAAACAAAAACACAATTATCATTAAGTAGTCATTAAATTCCAACCATACGTAGAAGAAGAATTGATTTCAATATGTCCAAGATTGCTAATAATACATACATACATATAATCACGCCTTTATCCCTAATGGGGTAGGCAGAGCGTAAACAACCTAAACAAAGGGTCGTTCAGCCACGTCTGACAAATTTTCTAATAATGTTATACATAAAATCACAAATAATATTTAAAAATAATAGTAGGTACCACACACCTACTAACTTAACTATGACAAACATTGTAAATGCCATAGAAATGTTACTAAGCCACAGTGCTACAAACAAAACAATAATACTATAGACGCTATTCCAAAGTGGAGGTCAGCAATGAATGTGTTAAGTGCTCACTTAGATTCACTTAGTCTGAGTGGCTAGGAGTAGCTAGCTTATTTTAAGTCGTTAGAGAACATAGCAATTTCGTTTAATCTTCTCAGGTTACTGGGGCAAATGTATCGGATACTAGTCTTATCTTTATCTTTTTAAATTTCTGCCCTTGACACTGGATAGCAACAAAGAAAGTGTTAGAAAATTATTACATACCAGCCTTTTATTGAGTTTTTCTACGGACATGATATATGCGTGAATTAGCAACAAACATCTAAACAAAGATGCAAATTATTTTAGAAGTAAGAACATAGAGCCATAGAAATAGAGCTAATAGGAATAGGTACTTGTTTTTTTTTCTATTACCTACCTAGTGTAAAAAAAATACAGTGACCTGACCGTGTAAATACTTACAACTTATTGAATCACATTTACCGCACCATTTAAGGACATATTGAAATCAGGTTATTGCATAAATCGTGATTACTTTAAACGAGAGAGAAAAAAAACTGCTTTATTTTTTATCGAGGCAACTGGTAGCGGCCAGTTACTTTTACTTTCGCCGAAGTGGTGCATTGGCTGCACTGGGCCACCAGTGACAAGGTTGGGAAACGTCTGAAACCTGTTTCTTGTGGAGCAAGTAATTCCCTTAAAGGACCTCTTTTTGGATTCATCTAATTCGTCCAGTGACATAATTTGATTTCGAAAGTAGAATGAAAGCTAATTTTTCGACAACTTGACAGCTCTACGAGGACTGCGAAATAGTAGATGTTATTTGATCTGTTTTAGGATTCAGTTCCAAAAGTGGAAATAAGGAACATGAAATACAGTTTGTAATTGAAATCCATAGAGTTGTTTTTCTATCAAGGATATAATAAGGACATAGAAACAGTTTATTGCCTGAGAATTAGAACACTGTTTATCTTTAGCTTTAGAAATAGCTCGCATTTTATTTCTCACCCGAGCTCCAAACGGGCTCATTTAAGATTTATTTACAACTCGAACAAGACTATCAAATTACATTCAAGATTGGACGTGATATGAATCTACATTTACACGGCTATTTGGCTTGTTATTGATCTTAGTTATTTGTCAATGCGATATCGAGTATCAATTTATCAGTTGTCAGTATAAACACCTAATTGGTGACAAATCTGTCTCCTTTTTTTCGATGTGGTTTTTCTCTCGTCCTCTGCGCATACGCACCAGTTTCAGCGTAGAACGGAACGCAACTGTAGTCACGTTCAAGATAGTAGATCGCATTGAATTACTTACGCAAGGATACTAGATTTCAGATAAAAGCCGGCCCCCTGTCTCCTTAAAGCTAACTGGATTTGGAGCATGTTTACCAAATTACTATGGTTTACATTTTCCTCAATGTGTACGCTGTAGTACCTATACTATTTCTCATAGAACAAGAAATAGGGTACCGTACCCAATGTAAATGAATGCATTTAATGAGCGAGAGGTGCACTGCAGCAAAGATACGCCTATTTAGTAACCTTATATCATTAAATTTAAAACAAAGAAATTCTTTAGTTTATTTTTTTACATTCACTAATTAAATTATCTTGCGCAATAACTAATATACATAAAACACACAGACCGCCAATCATGATTTGTAACGCAACAATTACCTATCTAATTCAGTTGCAACCGAAACCGCACAGAATTATGCTACGAATTATACTTTGTCCGAAAGACACGCACGACAAAGGCTATTATAATTTCCGGACCATTAAAGGCTCGCAAGGCCACTGCGAATGTACAATCCACGACAATTGCATTCCATATACACTAACTAAGCGAATCAAGCAATTCTCACGCAGATGACGCCAACAATGCAAAACCATATCAAATCAAAATTGGTACAACACTTTTTGATATGACAGCTTCAAAAGCGGATCCAATTGATTTGAAAATAATTGCGACGTAAGAGACGGATGTTGACAAGACAGCGCCCTTGCGTGCGTAGATCGTGATTCGTATCGATAGATGCCAGTTGATAGTACATAAGTACAATACAAAGTTGTTTGAACTAAATTCCTTCGCGCCACCAAGGGCGGTACCTGTGTCTTGGCACGCAACGCGTAATGAGTTGCACCAGATCGTGTGAGGTCTTATGTGAAACACCTATAATGAATAGCAATTTCTGATTGAAGCATTGGAAAAATTCAATAAGATTCATGCTTACCAGATGCAAAACCTGCAAATTCAATTAGTGAGTCAGCGGGACATAAACAGACTGAAAAAGTAACGTATTTTATGTGACCACAAAAAAGGAGTCAATGTCTCAACAAAAAAGAATGAGGAAAAGGACACAATGTAAATCAAAATTAATTATCAGGAAAGGCGGATTTTGGTCAATACTACAATGATTCATTATGGAAACGGAACATTGTCAGTATCGTGACCAACACGGCCCACTGCAATATTATTCAATACTTGAATGACATTTAGAGCTTTAGTAACAGGTAACCGTTATACGTGAAACGCTTCAGTTATACAATGAACCAATTAATTTTAACGCAGCGTGTTATAATGCTGATGTAGCAAAGGATAATAATCATGACTACATGTTCGGAATGGTATTGGTACCTACACAGAAATTTTGATTCAGCTATAAGGTCACAATGGAACGCATAGTTACATTTTTAGTTAAAATATCTAACCTATTTACTCATTACCAAATCGTAAGTCTACAAAATATCAAACTCATGTGTCGAAATACCAACAATAACTAGCGGCATATCTATCGGATGTATTCCCATCGCATATGTTGCGACACAACACGTCGACCCGACATCTGCGCCTGCGACATTCAGCAGACAAGTGAATAGCAACATTACCACATTACCCAAATAACTCACAAGCACACGTGAACTTGACAAACAATGCGACAGCCAAGCTTTCTATTACTTCTAATTTTCTTGTTCACGAAATAGCGAAAGAGAATCAGAACACGAAATATAATTAGAAACGGCAAGTTAAATAATTGGTGTGAATAATTCTCGCGAAAATTTCGCCATTCAACTTCCAACTCGCACGAAATTGTAGGATGCTGGCGATTTCACAACAAGACAAACGAGAACTATAATTGAAACCAACACTGGATGCAGCTATGGAACAACTTGTTGCAGAGGTTGACAGATGTCATGAAACCACTTTCTGTCATAAAGGAGTAACAGTTGACCCGGAACTGCTTCTAAGGAAAGAAGAATTTTCAACCACCTGATGCAAGCTGCAAGGCGTCGACTTCAAAGTCAGTCACTTCAGGTTCTTCCTATTCGCCCATCAATCAGCTATAGACAAAACACTAAAATCTAGATAATGATTGCGAGGAGAAATCTCCTTGGTGATTTAAGATTTAACTAACAAACGGTTTGAATGATAGCTTTACATCGACAAGTGATTGATTTAGCAATTAGAATATGTAAATAGCATTAGTAGAAGATGTAATGTAACGGTATTTATACGAGCTGTGTCAATAATTCTACGGATGGAAGTAATGAAGCGAAAAGTATTATGCAAAAATGGAGTAATCAGCTGATACGTTATGGCAATCATTATAAAACTAGTCGACAAGATCGTGTGAATTTCACTGAATATGCAAAGAGTTAAGGCATAACACATGCGTTGTATTGTGAGCATGGCATTACGTTTGCAAAAACGCTAATGCGGCAATACAGGAACGAGACAAACTTGATATAGTAACAAGTAAATTTAAAATATTTAAAGACCGTTCTGCGTATTATTTACCTCTGATCATAAATTGTCATTCAAAATCAAAAAGTTCAAATGTTAAAGTCTAAATGTTAAATTTTTATAGATTGATTGATCTTATAATATTTTTAAATAGCGTCAAGTTGTCAAAATATTGGACTTTTATTACGAACATATTTTTAATGAGACTTGCAAGATTATATCAAATTTATTTGACGTTAGCATTATGAAAATTGAGCATATGACTCTATTTTTGCTTTGTACCTACAGTCGAGTAAAAACACATAGAATAGAATATCCTCAAGCAATATCCAAGGTGATTAAGGTATTACGTTGCCAGTCCATAAAGATTCAATTACGGGGAGTCCAAGTTTAATGTCGTTCCGCAAAGCAAAAACTAACTTTCTAAAGTATGATGAGTTTAGAGTCGTATAAGGAAATTTATAAAGGCAGTAAATACTTATGTATATCAATTTATCGTTACTAGTATACTACGATTACTGGTACTGCAAATAAAAATTTCGCCAGATTAAATATGACAATACAAATTTGTTGTCAAATAAAAACTGTAGTTTTTGCTGTCAAATAACATTGATTGAAGAGAGCTGGAAGGAAACGCAACGTAAATATAATAATTCATCTATTTGTTGACATACTAATATATTCTTTAGTTAGTCGGAGATCCATAAACAGTTTAAGAGACAGGGGCATCCGGTTATGTCCATATGCTTCACGTTGTCAGCTGATTTACATAAAACGCTTTTCCTTCCTATTTTCTAATAATATTCTAGTGCAAGCTGTTTTTCTCGTAAATTTAAACTTGCCACAGGCGTGTTATTAACAACGTATGTGGCGACAGAAATCGAAAGTGCTAAACGCGAGAGTAAACCTATCAAACGAGGAACTCAAATAAAACACCGAGATAACAAAACTAAATGAATTAACGGCAAAAGTAATAAAAGAATTAAGCTGACTAAAAGAATAACAAAGCGAGAAACAGGAAGCACTTATGAAACACAATTAAAAATGTAGCGCTGGCATCTAGCACCCGCGAATGTGCCAGACTCTTACAATAAAACTAAAGTGATTTAGCGAAAGTTACTCTAGATACAAAAATAAAGGTATCTAGCAGTGAAACCTCTTGGCATTGAGGAACGCGTTCTGAAATTAAACTATAGTGAATGTACAATTCATGTCAAAGCAACGGTCTTGAGTTGAAAATGTGCGTGCGTCTGCGCGCACTGCCGGATAAACGCGTCTAAACAATTACCAACATCACTTCAACATTAATTGTTTTACAACTCCGCTGGAAAACAGTACGTCTCAAGAAGATTGTAGATAATCTAGACGCAATTGTTACCTGCACTATAGATGCTATCGTTTAAGATTAAATTAAAGGTAGATAAGACATAATGAAACTACTTTGCTGCCTGAAAATAAAGTTTTATAATTAGGTCCGGAAATATGAAGTAAGATCATAATAGTATACTAAATGAATTAAATGTCTGTGTAAATGATACTCAGAATGGTAGCGCAATTCGATACCTAAACATTAGACGTTTATTTTATCCGAAGCTGAGTGTGGCAACTCAGGCGTGAAACGTTCATTATTTCGAGTTAAGTAATATTAATTGCTATATCCAGCATTATAAAGAAAAGATTGTGTTGCCAGCAACCGATTAGTCTGTCGCTCGTTAGCCGATGATGCCGCAACCCCTCAGACAGACGTTACGAAAAATAGACAAGGCAACTCTTGGAAAAAATAGTGCGTTTAATTCGGCGGCAGATTCCGTTGCTTTGATTGATGTGTTAACGCGTGATGAAGATGCTCCAGTTGTTGTTGAACAAGTAGCGTAATAGTAGCATCGTATTATGGAATCAATCATCATTACACGTGATGCAATTGATGCAATACGAATCATTCACGGCTACAAACGTGTTTGTGTTCGCTTTCCTTTCTTACTACTGTTTGATTATTGTTTTATCATTGTGATCTATTATAATATGTACAGAGATACTCTAATAAATTTTCTGGCCTAAATATATTCGTTCTACCTTAGGGTTGGTTTCGATTTGGCCGAAAAAACATTTAACCACCCATAAAATATATCACTGCGAGCCCATAATGAGTTGTTTATTACAATAATGTAGTATTTAGTATGCTCTTTACTAAACCAAGGATATATAGTATGCTCTTTACGAAACATAATTTGTGGTATATGATAATAATCTGCGATAACACACTTTTGAGGAAATTTTATATTGTCTAAGGGCGTGGAGCGGTAGTACGTCCATTATCAAATCGGCAGTGGAAATTAAGTTAATTACACTAACTTACCCGTTTCCCTTATTTAAATAATACCAATAATTTATTAGGCAACTGAAATTAACAAATTAAAAATATTTCCAATTTGTTAGTTTCGATTTAGATATTACCTAGATCTTTAGCAACTTTATGATCAATGTTTTTAACTCCAGCACTTAAATCAAACATGTCAATATCTGGTCAAGCGATTACTAAAGTAAATACTGTGTCAGTAATACTAATGATTAAGATTTATTTATTTTAATAGGTTGTCGTGTCAAGTCTAGGACTGGACCGGTCCAATGCTGGTCCAATGTGTAACGGAAACTGCGACAAATCGGGTTGCAAAATATGTTTCCGACGGTACTAGTCTATATTTCGAATATTATCCTAGACATATGATAAGTAATTTATACAAAAAAAACAGCAGGTATATGTTACAAACGTATTTTGTCTAACCTAAAACCTTTGTCTTATCCTAAGCACTGTGATATATTCTGTGTTACTTTATTGTTATTGAACAAGTTTTAAGTCAGTATACCTTGGTCCAATTTTGGCCTTAGCAACAATCAGTATATTTCCTAGTTTGGTTTTAGCAACTTTGTTATCTTCATCAGTGGCATTTAATGATTTGTTTAAAAGCCTAATAGGGCAAACAAAAATATAATAGGACGGAACACAAAACGGGTTAGACCGGTCCAAACTGTAACGGAAACTGCAATGGACCAACTTGCAGAAATGCAAAATATGTTTCCGAGTATACTTCTAAGGCCCGTATTTATAATCAGCTCTCAAGACTGACAGCGAGTTTGAGTTTGTATCAGAAATGTCATTTCAGTACAAAACGGCTTGTCAAATCCATACTTAATATTGCTCTTAATCTTGAGATCGCTTTATAAATACGACCCTAAGTATATCTTGCAATAGGCCGGTATATTTACTTTAATGTTATTGTTCCTGTGATAACTGAGAGAGATACTCTGTATTTGCATCATTGCCATTTCTACAAGATCTCAGTTTTGCAATAATAAAACATTTAGCTACTATATTTCATTGAATCTTTCTTAACTTTAATGAGACCATTATGAAATTTGGAACACGCATTCAAGTGACTGGTTTTCAGATTTATTTATACCTATCAAGAATATTAATTTATCTTATATCCTTAATGAACCTACAGATTGCCAAATTAATATCAGTTTATTACAACTAACAATAATCATAATATTGAAAACACTTAAATGTCTGCAGAGTTATAAATTTGGAGTAAGAGATTATTCAGAGTTATAGATATTTAGGTAGGTACTGTATTTCGGACCGATATGCCTTTTATGAACACAATGTTTTGAAATCAACTTAGATTATAATCTAGAAAAATAGTAAACTACTGATTGAAAAACAATAAATAATTTGCTAGGTAAAGCTTCCTAACATTTTATGAATGACCTACAGTGAAAACTGGAGGTCGTGGTCAAAGGTGAGCTGAAGACAGTTTATCATTAGAACTCTAATTACTTTTAGAAAGTAAATAAATCTTTCGAAGGTCCAACTATGTACAATGTTATTTATAGAAGAATAACAAATGTACCTCTTAGCATAATAAGTGAAGTTGTATACTATAGCTCCCAAACTTCACAGCATGAATTTAAAAATATTGATAAGCAAAATAATATTAACACCAACAACAACCCAAAAATACCTAACATTGTCGAATAACTTGTTTTCGGTAGATAATGAGACACAATTAATAAAAAGCCAAAAACAAAGCTTCGATACCATAAGAAATGAAATAAATTCAATCAGCTCATCACTATTACTTCCCATAATATTCTGCAGCTTCGTACTTTCTGAGATACAAATTGACCAAGATAATGACTTCATTACAGACACAATAAGCCAGAACATCCGACAAAACCTATTTGTTTGCAAAACAAAGGCAATTTGAATCAAAAAAGATCATCTTGAACAATTTGACGAGATGATTTTGACCTATGGTTAACCTTCGTGTACAATATTATAAGATGCTTTGTTATTTTCCTAATGCTTCATATAAGACGTGTGAAACAATTTCGTGGCATTATTCTATTGTGTTGTTCAAGGTGTCAATATTAGTTTATCACAAGCTTTGTTCCATCTCATGATAACATCAGGAAAGATATCATTATCTTAAATTGTTTTATCATTATTGTATTCTTTTTCTTCAGAATGTTCTTTAACATGTGTTTTTTTCATTGTATCTTTCATAAATATCTCCCTCAACTCTATTATTTTATTGAATGTTTCATTCACTTACCTGACCTTAAGTCAGTTCATAATAACATCATCAATTTCAAATAAATGGTTTATCTTTTAATCATTCAGTTAGCTAACCTTCTGACAGTTATAATTGTAATTGAAATTAAATGATTTCTGCAACACTTTATTTCTACACTTTTTCCGCCTTGTTAACCGCGTTGATGATACCTCAATTGCAAATTTTAAATAACACATCTTCCTAACGATTGCTTCTTGAATTAAGTATACAAATATTACGTTTTTATTTGTATGTGTTTTATGTTTCACAAAATTTTCAATGTCAAAATGTAATTACACCTTTGCTTCGTGCAACTGACCGATTTGTCAGATCATTCACACAGATCTATTAGAGCAGAATATTTCATCTCTTTATCAAGATCAGCTGATGCGTTTTTGTAACGTAAGGCTAATGTCTTCCACCCAGATGCGTATTTCCGGTGGGTCGTCAAGGAGTCCACGGTCGCCACGCTCTCTGGCATGACGTTGACTTGACAATGTTAGGTAAAGAGGCCTTCCGGTGTTTAACAATACGCCTCTTACGCAACATTGCTGGTCATTAGGTCTTCTTCATTGTTTACCATCTGTTTCTTAGTCTATGACCTGTACGATAAACTCGCTTTGTTTCTGGTAGGCATATTATTACTCAGTAAATTTTCTTCATTATTTACCATCTGATAGTACATGACCTGTACGATAACTCTATTTCTTTCTGGTAGGAAACTAACACGGTAGGCTTTTTGCTATTTCCTTATGAAACATTAAAATTTCCTATGTAGCGATTTGTGAATCAGTTTTTTGTACCTATTAGGTATCGTATGGTATCGTAATAATAATAATAAACTGCTGAAAGTGGGTTATTTAGTGTCAAAATTACACATTTTATAAAATAGAAAGAGAATTAATATGTAGCCCGGATTTAATGTTCTAAGGAACTCTACATCTGAAAGCAACGTTTAATTTCAGTAACTTTAGATCTTGCTTTTTTTGATACGAGTATAAGAGCAAACTTTACATAAACAGCAATCGAGGATTGATTTCTACTAAATCTCTCTCGATATCGATATCATATTTGTTAATAGCTCATAGCGAAATATTTCCAAAGGATAATTTATTCCATTGCAAAACCCATAAATGTGAGTTACGGGGCAATTGCGGAAATGTGACACGAACCCGTTATTCATTGTTAGGCGCAAATTCGCCGACAAATATAGGGTACCGATAGTGTAACGTATTATCACTCTCTATATGGTGTTGCACTTTCATATTATGCGTGAAATTGCAACCTAAATGATAGAGCCTGTTTTGCCTCACATCCTTAAGATTATTAAGCTTTATAGCATTGGCTTGTTTTGCGTACCTAATATAGTATTCTGTTTTTCTCTCTCTGTTGAAATTCCAGTCGATATTCTCTTTTATGAGTTTGCTACATCATTATCATAACATGACTAAGTACATTGTAAAGTTATCCATTGTATCTAGGTTCATGCCGTTATAAATTATAAACAAATTTGTTTATGAAAACCTTGCGAGTTTATAAAAAAAGTTGATCCTTAGTAAAAGACAAAGTCAGACTTCGCATCGCTGATAAATACTTCGGCTGTATTCACAATAATACGGCGCCATAAAAAAAGTTTCTGTACAGAGAAATGTATGTGAGAATGAGAATGCTATAGTTAGTTAGATACAGCAATCTTAATGGATTCCTCAGTTCATATTAGTGAACACATAAGGTCAATAATTGCTATGACTATGAGTCATACCCTCTAGGCTTGCTCGGGAGTGGGTTGATAGTGAATAAACACTTTATGAATGATAATTACGGATCGTGTGAACACTATGTTATTTCTGCTAATTATAGGGACTCATGTAATGTAAGCTACTGATCTTAATAGTCATTCGAAATATGTTAACTATTTAGTGTAAAAGATACCTAAAGGTCATAAACGGAAGGCTTACTTATCTCTACATTTAAATCGCCTAAATAAACAGAAAATTTTGGCGTCCAAATTAATATATTAAATGCTTTCGTAGATAAAAATAAAAAAGAGTCATGCAAAGTACCTAAAATGTGTCTCAATTGAAAATAAATTTACGATAAACACTCCTAACGTTATCTTATTAATTTAACCATGGCAATAAAGAGATTTTATCTACCTACTTACCTCCGAAGAAAATTGAAATATTATATTGTAGCTAGACATCCAACCGGTAATAGAACTGGCGACCCACCGTTCCAAACTGTCTGTAAAGGAACCCTTTACCGGCTCCCTTATTACATCGTCGTGGCACAGTAACCCAGTCATTACTGGATTATCGCACCTAGCCTGGTAATTTACACAGTACTACAGGTGCAAAGATAAAGGGTCTTTGTATAAAGCGATATAAAATCATAGGTAGTTAGAATAGCTACATTTTAAACTTTGTTTAATAGGTATTTAATGTAGAAAAGATCGCAGTAAATGGAATTATGTCATCCCTGCCTTGCCTATCCCTTCGGGAAAAAGACATGTTTGTATATAAAGTAGAAAAGCTGAGGTTTTTATTCAGAAAATATTCTATTACTGTTAGCAATCCTTCAAAAAAAATCAGCTAAGATTTTTTCAATGGAACTTGAGGTTTTGAAAAACCGTACAAAAATCATTGCTTTTGTAAAAGAAAATAAATCAATTTTCAAAAGACACAGTATAGTGCATTAAACACAGTAAACTATAGTAAAAGCTACAGTATCCTAGAGATAAATGCATTCTGTGACGCTAATACGATCGACTTATCACGACCAGACTAAGAGGCGGGGCTTAGCACCATTAATATACTGGACTATAGCTGAAATTGCCATTAATACACTGGACTATAACTGCACTGGACTTTTGTAATCAAAGTGTCTGCCATTTCTGTGCAGTTTTCAAAGTTGAGCTTAATTTTGTAATTGCAAGCTTTTGATTTATATTTATGGTTGATTAGCACTATGGCAACTCATGCTCAATGCATTGATTAGGCCCATTTTATTATACTCTGAAAATTCTACTTATTTCTTATATCAGAGGGTTATCTATAAAAATATGATGGTAAGATTACACACCACATAAACGTTATTCTAGTTTATTCCATTGATTGTAATCAAGTCAAAACCAGACAAATAATTCAACCTGTTAAGGCGGGTTTCAAAAGTTGAAACTAGTCAAAACGTCAAAAATTTGCAGCAATTTACAGTAATTTATGCTGAGCTGAATTATGCTGAGTATTTGTCTTGAGTTAACCCTGTCAATCAAACGCGGTTAAATCAAGTAAGTACCTACCTCTTTAACTTTTTTGAGAACTTGATAATATCCTCGGTATTTAACTGTCAACGATCTTTTTTTATGGTAATTTCATTAAAATAAGTAGTTGTGTGATTTATTGCTTTTTATTTCATACATGCATGTTGAAGATATTTAATATAATTTGTCTCCAGTCATCATGATCTTTTGCCTTTCAGCAGTTTGTTGCTTTGAGTAACCTTTTATCAGAACTTCCTAGTCCAAATAAGGTAGTATACACTGCAATTACAGAAAGAAACGTGCGTTATTGTTACGTATGTCCTACATTTTATTTACTAAGGGTCAGGTCACACAGGGAAGTGACGCTGCTTGCTAGCATCTCGTTGTACCACAAAGTGACGCGCCGACACCGCGTGGCTACTTTCCAACTAGTCAAATCAGCAACTTTTTATGAAATGTCAAAAACGCTTTTTTGTATGAAAAAAGTGAGTTATGACGTCACATTTTAGTAAATATTGACTACTCAAATCAATAACTTATATACTTTTAATTCGATTATAAAAATCTAAACGAGCAGTTTTTTTTAATGATGAATGAAATCCACAATATTTTTAGCCGTCAGTTTTAAGAGGCTACCCTGAGCCAAGTGGCGCCCTCATCAGTCAAAAAATCATAATCCACTGAAAACACAATCAATCGAAAATCCGGTACGGCGAATTGAAGTTAAAGCAAAGAAGATAATTTAGAACATCATAAACTTGAAATTCATAGTTCCTGGTAGTAACAGAAAGAAAATTTGCGAAAAACGGCCACTTTTAGCACTTTTGCTATCTGTAACTGCTGTAAACACTGAATCATAAGTTTATGATGTTCTAAATTATCTTCTTTGCTTTAACTTCAATTCGCCGTACCGGATTTTCGATTGATTGTGTTTTCAGTGGATTATGATTTTTTGACTGATGAGGGCGCCACTTGGCTCAGGGTAGCCTCTTAAGTATAAACGTTTTGAATTTTTTAAGCTACCCAGTCAACTACCCAACTTTTTGCATATGTATCACGCTCTTGTAGGTACGCCCGCGTCGCTTATCCCTGTGTGAATTGTTCCTAAGTTTCTAGTTCGGTATCTTAAGCGTCAAATTAACTGAAATACCTGGATCGCATTCTTAAAGTTATGCACCACGTTTACAAAGTTTTCAACCACATATTTCAATACTTGAAGCCATAAATCACCATTAATCGATTACTTTAGATAACTTTAGACTGTTTTGAATACAATAATATGTATCAATTTAGAGTCAGGACTCAGCACAAATTTGCATTTATTTCAAATTAATTTAAACTGTAAGTTAATAGCCGTAAGGTTATAATTGGCGTGATTAGAGCTAATCTGCGTTCAATGCATTCTGTAGAACCGGTGAAACGACCTGTTACTTACCTGTTACTAAACTGATACCGACAAGGCTCCGTATCTAATATTCATCCAATTACAATCTTGTTTTTTTTTCACTTGTTTATCTATTAGACTGGAAAGGTGTTGAGTAGCTTGAAGTGGATTTTCGGGTATTTTGGCCAGCTGAATCCGGATATCCAAACTATTCTACATAAGAGGTGGTAATTCCCACCAGAGGCTCGTGTACCCTACCTCTTAATAAAAGATGTTCAGCAGCACCAAGCAAAGTTTTTTATGTTCCGTAAGTGTGAGGAAATGCCATTGCTTTTATTTATTTATTTATTTATTTAACAGTTTATTGTACACATGAACATACACAGAACAATTACATAGGAATTACGACACAACAGGCACTGCTTATTTCTAAAAAGAAATTTCTTACAGCAGACCTAATAAGTGTAGCATAAAACGTAATGCGGATAAGACGTGCACAATTTAAATTTTCAAATATTGCTTTCAATATTTAAATATTGCTTTTCAAGCTTCTGCATAAGTTCACTCCATCATCAACTCATATTGGTTACTACTGGCCTAGCTCCCAACAGCACCTATTGCTGATTCTGTAAAGTAGGTACCCATTTCAAAACACCTTTGCACAATTTCAGCAAAAAGAAACGGTGCGACCAGAAAAAGTTTAGCACAAAAGCTATCATACAAATATGGAACAAAAAAAGCACCTGTAGCAAAACTGGTGCAAATAACAATCAGAAAAACTGACACAGTAGGGTGACCATGAGTTGCGAAAGCCAACGGTCGCCGTGTCAAGGTGCGCCTGCGCCATCGGCAGGTCTATAGCAGTAGGCCAGTAGGGGCTTAATCGTGTCATTGTCTTATCTCCATTCAATGATAGAACAATCCTGTAATGCTAGATTGTATTGATTTGTCAAGATAAGAATAATGCTTGGCGTTTAATTGCAACACTTTGAATTTGCTGCGACTTTGCAGTCTGTCACTGGCAGATTTTTATATTGCAATTCTAAAGTCAATCACTGCAAGGTAAATTTGTTACTCTAAACTAAAATTGTGAAATTTAATTTTGTACAATGCGTTTAGAAAAATGTCAGATGTTGCAGTATGAAATAGCAATCTTCCTATGCTAAAGCGATGTTTTCCCAAGACATAATCCACCGTAAAAGCACATTGCTCAATCAGTTCAGTGCCTGCACTATAAACGAGTAATACTTAGGAGGTAGCGTATTCTGAGTATCTTCATTTTGCAAGCTAGTTACTACAGTGAAATCGACAAGTGCTATTCCTAGGACCGTGAGATACTATTTTCATGGGACTTTGTATTGTGATAAAATGTTCACCTCTTCGTTGAGTTTTGATTTAATAGCTGCAATTAATACCAATGTTATTCTTACGAAAGCAGAATCAATTTAGCTTTTTGTCTACTATAATCACACTTAAAACACTCATAGTCATAGCTCACCCAATTACCTCAACAAATGTCTTTCATAGGAGCTTAAAACACGTATGGGAATTAAGGTTAAGGACAGCGCATTTCAACATAAGCTAGTTTGGTTATTGTTTTTATAACGACCTTAGAGCTTTAGATACCAAGAAATTAAAGTAATTGTATATACATTTATCTGACCGCAACATGCAATAGTTTTTTTTTTGCTGCTATGATTATATTGACACTGCACATTTAATTAGATGTCCTTGTCAGAGCTTATTACGTGGTCACCCGTCGAATAATTGAAAGGTTTTGTACCGGAATGGGGAAGTGTGGTGTAAGGACAGGCTTGTGAAGGAACTGTCAAATTTGACCTCTAGTGACGTGTACGAAGCGAGCTTTGTGGATTTTGCAAAACAAAAGTGACATGAAAATTGCAGATTTTTCATTTTGTTCAGATAAAGGGAAGAAAACTCAAAGATGATATACAAATATGTTGATATGATATATAGATGTTGACACCTATCCATATGCAAATGAGAGAACACTATTCTCGTATACCACATAATATGCTATCTTTCAGCATTTGTTCCTAACTAAAATTCTATTGAAAATTATAGTGCAGTCATTGCAACAACTTTCAAAGATAAAAAGAATGCACTTGACCGTGGATTAGACTCTGCTCGACCTTTACATAATAGAGTAGAAAAAATCCGTACACTTGACTTGACCTGACACAAATATTAAATAAGATGATGCAGCAAAGTTTTGATTGCTCTACTTGTGTCGGATTATTCTTTCAATTTGATGATTTGAACTGAAGTGAATCGACCATTCTGCCAGTTCAAGTATTGGACGTTTGAATGCATTCTGAGCAAGAATTAAAAGCTTTAAAAACAGTTTTTTAGGTAATATTCGGGGTCAAGATCACAATCGTTTTAATAGTTTTTATGCAGTTTATCGCAATATTTCACGGCCGGAACGTTCCCAGCACCAACAGTAGAAATAATATTTTAGAATACTCATAAAGATAATAATCTTCGAATATTTTTATTAATTATAGAAAATGTTTTCTGTGTTTTCCGTGGAGTTTTCAAAATCTGGCATTATTGTCATATGTGAAATAGATGAAACTACGACATATGTTTGTGCAGAAAATCTTGACCAGTCTGTCTGTCGTCAGAGCGCAATTATCGTCCGATTACACGCATTATACACGCAAATTGTTGAGCATTACACGTTACACACAATATGCCAACGTAAATACTGCAATATGTCAACGTAAATGTTTTATAGTTTTACAAAACAGGTATGCCACTATATACTGTGTCAAGTAAAATAAAAAAAACTGATATCTTCAACACCAGTTGTTACAAACACGTACTGTTCAAATAAAAAAAAAATTAAAAAAAATTACAACGACACACTGTTTGATATTAATAAAAAAACTGGGTATTAAAAATATTCCTGAATTAAAATGAAAATGAAAATAAATTGACAACAAAATTAAATTAAATTTGAATAATTTTTTAAATAAAACTAATATTCTTTTTTAATTCTTTACAGGTAAATGACTCCTCTAGTGCTTAGTGCTACTCACTGGATAATATTATTAAGGCTCGTATTTATTAAGCGATCTCAAGATTGAGCGTAATATTAAGTTTGGATTTGACAGGCTGTTTTGTACTGAAATGACATTTCTGATACGAACTCAAACTCGCTGTCACCCTTGAGAGCTGATTATAAATACGGGCCTAAGAGAATCTTCAGCGAGGCAAGTAAAACTTGAGAGCCTTTATTATAGGTAACTTACCTTGTGTTACAAAGACCAATAAAACACACACATCACTGTAATTTAAAGCGAATAACATATCTTAAATCTTACATTTTTCATAACTTATCAGAAACACTGCGCGTTGTCTTGTCACCTTCTTTATTTAAACTTTTTTGTTGAAACTTTATGTTACATGAATAGAATTTATTCACCTAAATTCACACGTTATGACACCCACATACAGAAAAAAACCTAATATTAATTTTACAGGTTATGCAAAGATAATATTTAGTAACGCAATAAAAGTTAAAGGTTGGGAGTCGAGATCTTCCCAAATAATAAAATCTAACAATTGACAGTGACCCCAAGAAAAATATAAAAATTTGAGCAATACCGATCAAAATCTTTATAGAGTCATAAAAAAATGCAACACAAATACACAATGAGTAGTCCAAGTCACACGTAAAAATAAAAGTCACATGTCACAGAGGTTGCCCGAAAAAAGAACACATTCAAACCAATTATCCTGTTTTGTATTTTGTATAGAACACAACAGGTTGTAAAAGTAAATTTTAATTACGTTATTTACAAGCAATAAGGTAAAAAGTCAACGTGTCAAAGCTTAAGACTAAAGATTTTCCCAAACCGACAAGTGTGTGTGACCCTCATATTTGAGCAATATGGTCCGATGTCAGCGTCAAATCTTCATAGCTTCACATGCACAGCAAAATAATAACCCATAATTTTGACAGATTCCCAAACTGACAAGCTTGCCAAAGTCTTCGTTATACCGGTATACAAAAACAGCAAAATAATTACTGGTCTAATTGTCACAGTCTGTATGGGACACATAAACTATAACAGACTCATTAAAAGTGTACTACCTCACTTTGCAAGTCAAAGTGTCAAAGCTTGGGAGTCAACATTTTCCAAAACTGTCAAGTGACCCTCAAGACCTCATTTAAGCAATATGGGCCGCAGTCATCGTCAAATCTTCAAACCGTTATACAAAAATAGCAAAATAATAACTGGTTTAAGTCTCACAGTCTGTATGGGACCCATAATTATGACAGACTCCTTAAAAGCGTTTTCTCATGAGCTTGCGCAAGCGCAGCCCAGAACAAAGCGATGTGGAACAACTAGTGAGGCGCAAGAATTCGCCTAATTAGCACGTGGGTTAATTAAATTGACCCCGCGGGGAGAAACTTTGAAATTTCAGTGATCGTGCAAACATGCAGCCGTTTTTGGTAATTAATTGGTCGAACAAAATGTTTGGAAATTTAGATAAAATTTATTGTTTCACAATATTTTGACTGCACATCATTATTATAATTCTAGATAAGTCAGATTAAATAGAAGCATATTTTCGAAATTAACAACAAATAATGTGGCTCAAGTTTTTAAATAAACATCGTATTAGGCCGGAGTAAAAAAATAATAAAAGGTTTCTTTCCAGGAGCCGTATTTTTGAACCACTCGAACTCCAATGCGCATACGAAAGGGCAACTTTCGCATGCGATTTTCATACAAATTGCCATGCGAAAGTTGCTCTTTCGCATGCGAATTCAATTCGAGCGGTTCAAAAATACGGCTCCTGAAGTTAACGGATTACGTCCTGCTCAAGCAAAAAAAAAAAGAATAAGCAATTTCATTAACTGAATAAACACTTATGTAGTTTACTTACGTTATAAATGCTGAACTGAACACTATACTTAACAAGTACCCCAGCCTAATTTCGCAAATACACACCTACTACTACTAACAAATTCACACTTTAAAATTTAAACATGAAATTACATGATGAAATGAAACCATGTTATAAGGTTGGAAATTAGAACACTACCTTGTGTTTAATACGTACTTAGTAAATGTTTAATATTATTACTACACTTTCCTTAGTTCAGCAGACAAACAAATAATTTATATACGAGTTGTAAGTATCAAAAGACGCAATGTGATTGTATTATTATTTGTAATCAATTTCTTAATATTGTATAGCATTTTTCTAATGATGAAAGAATTTTGAAAATTAGCAAAGTTTTTGCAAAAAGCTTTTGAAAAATGTGCCGTAACTATCAGTAAAATTCTACAACCAGCTGCATTACTGAAAAAAAAACAAAGGCTGTATTTGCATAAAACACCGTATCAGTATTACGTATTCATTCGCGTAGATTACTGACAAACAATGAGGAAAGGATGCAAACAAACAGACCATAAGGCAGACTAGTTTAAGTATGACAAAAATATCACAGGATTCGTTCTATTTTTGTTTTTAATTTATTTTATCCAAGATTTGATCCCATATATGGAAGAGGTAAAGGAATCCCAGGCCATTCCGCCAAATCAATAGAAGCTAGCAGCTTCTAACGTTTCGAAATCGAAAGTAAACATGAATTCTCCCTTTTTTTTATTTATCATGTAGTGGCCAGTATAGTTGTATAATAGAAAAGTTTTTTTTTTCACCAAAGAGTTTACAATACGTAATGTCTATCTAGTGGATTGTATTAGTAAAAAATAACAAGTTGGTCAGCTCCACATACAATAAGTTGTCGGAAACTCGGCTTATCTGTTCTATCTGCGGTGCAAGCAATCGGCAAATTAAAAGCGTAACAATGCAAGTAACAAGGAGTTCAGTGAAAGTGCTGATAAATTGTTAGGGTTGTCACCTTCGTAAAAAAACCTCATGTAAAAAATAAAAACTTTAATGTTTTGGAGCTTTTAGACTCAAAGTGCAGACTAAAGAACTCAATAAATAATTAAAAAAAAAAAAAAAAAATTATCATTTTAACGCTAACTCTATATGTTATTTTTTATTGTTTTGTAAAAGTGGCAACCCTGATAGGAGGTGTGCACCCAGCGGATAATAATCGCGTTAAATTACTCTTACGTCGAATGGTAATGAGCCTATTACCAGTTGCTTCTGTTACGTGATCCGATAATACTATTTGCATAGGTTCTGCATCCGACACTCCCATCTCGTACTAACAGTTTTTATCAATTCTATGTTCTATTTGTACATTCATAAATGTGTTTTGATGTAAATGTCAATAAACTGTGATTATTAATCATTAAGGCCCGTATTTATAAACAGCTCTCAAGTGTGACAGCGAGTTTGAGTTCGTATCAGAATTGTCATTTCAGTACAAAACGACCTGTCAAATCCATACTTAATATTGATCTCAATCTTGAGATCGCTTTATAAATACGAGCCTAAAACTCAGGGCTGTATGACTTAGTTCCATGCCTATCCTGTAGGATGTACCAACCATGTATGGTTGAATTAAAAAAAACATGATTCAGATGAAGTTTACACTTACAAACTCTTTGGTTGGTGTCGATAACTGGCTATCTTACCTAAAAAAGACAATGTGAAGAAGTAATGATAGCCACATGATAGCTCAGCCTAAGCCGAAAGACTTTTTACAGCTAAAATTAAATGTTGTGTAATTTATGTAACGGGATGATGATTTTTAATTACTTACCATTTCGAATTAAACAATGTCTTCACTTTCGCCATTACGAATCTATTTTATTATAAATCTGCGTTAAATTGGTTTTTTAATTGAACTACTCTAGAATTTTCGTTTCCGCTAAGTACTTACCTGGAATAACCTAAGAATTTATAATCTACGGCAATAGTGCGAATTTTTGACTTTGATAATCAGTACAACTTATATGTAATTGACCATATGCATAAACTTACCATATAAGTACCCTCTCTACATCAAACCGCCATATATGCATGATAGAGCCATTCTCATACATTATTCATCAAAAACTTGTAAATGCAAGTACACCTTCTTGATACTGCAAAAACTACAGCGAATCTGGATCTTGACACTTGTTCAAAACATGTTTCTATTTTTTATCGGACACAATTTCACATATGTCATCAAGTGACTTGACGAATCGATGAAAAAATCGATATTTAGTGAAGCAAATTTTACAATTTATTGGTAATAGTGCTGTGCTCATTTTGAAAAGGTCGATAGACTTATTCATGAGTCATTATCCTGTCGGCACATTGCAGGGCATGTTAAAATATTTTCGACAGTAATTTGACAGGAATACTAAGTAAATAATAGGTTTGTAATAATCAGTTATACCTCTAATTGCATCGGATAAATATCCGGTCGGATGTTATTCAGTTTGTTGAATTTCGGTCATTAGAATCTAATCTAGTTTTTATGCAGCTACAACTCGGAAATTAGGGTATTTATTAATTTTCTGATACATATACTTACAGTGATAGGTTGGGTACCGGGATACCATAATTTAATATATCATTGCTTTTTACATATTTTTTTATATACCTTTCTACTGTGTTAATAGCTCAAATTTAAAACTTTCTTCATTATAATTGCAATTTATATTACGTAACATCACAGCATACATTTTCTTTGACAATCTGTCGATCAAATTGTAATAGAATTTATTCACAGTTGGATTGAACGAGACTCTCAAAATAATTGAAATTTTAAATGAATTTTTGATTTTTTACAGTTGCTTTTGCATTAGATGGGTAATTACCTAAGAGAATCAATAAGTTATAAATTTCCTTATGCAACAGAACGACCACTCTTCCTTTTAAAGCTCATTATTACGCCAATAGGTTTATTGACTTTAAATACACTGTCACAGACAAATAACAGCCACTTCGGTACTGAGTTTTATTAGTTCTAAGCATCCGTAAAATGGTCGCTTTCTCTGTTCCGGTCGACCAATCTCAGAGTGTAGACTAGTCATGACCACGAGTGTTTTCTAAACAACCACAAGACCTTAGGGTAATTGAAAAAATTTCTTAGGGAGCTACAATCTAGCAGATGCTAATGAGGGTGGGTGATGCCAAGATAATATACAGGAAAAAAAAGTACTGCGTTCCATTAATACACAAACAAACAAAACAAAATAAAATATTGCCCTGTCCGTATAAAATTGCAGATGAGGAGAGCATTTTTGTATGGAAATGGCAATTTTTTCGACCTAAAATTTTTATGCTTTGAGAAAAGTTGTTTGGTATCATTAGTACATGTGGTTTAAAGGAACGCAGTACTTTTTTTTTACACCCTGTATAATACTAGCGGTGATGCTAAAGTCGTAATCATGTCGTAATAAGCTTATTATTACTTCCAGGGCGCGTGTGTAAGAACGTGATAATAAGTAACAAGGACCAGGTTATCTCGCTTATATTATAGAATTGCAAGCTGCCAGTTGGCGCTATATAATCAACTTGACCCAAACTTGACCTTTATTTACAAAGTTGAAAAGAGCAAAGTTAAAAGCGACTTATAAATATTTTGTGAATATTATAAACAAATATCTAGTCAGATATTTAGTCTAAATAAAGACAAACATTTCTCCGGATGTTAAGGATAGTGACGATACAGACTGTAATATAGCTTTCATTTGAAAAGACTCAAGTTACAGTTCATTTTGTTCAGTTTTCTTTTTGCTTGTTTACAATGGTGAATGTTAAACTGACCTAGGCTATTCGTCGAGTGTTATCCATTGGTCGCGCTTTTACGAGTACGTGCGAGCTCTTAAGTGTGTTATATAATGTGTGTAGCAAAAAAAGTTAATGAAAGCGTTCTTTTTATTTTTTTTATTGCTTGATACGGAAGTCAAAATATAGTTATCTTTTACTTCATAAAGACTTTGCTTCTGAACTTTAAAACTCAGTTACTTTTAAAGCTCTATTTCTAGATTAAGATAACGATTTTTGACAATGACCTATTATTGGTAAATCCCAAGAACAGCCTTAAACATATTCCTTACAAAGATTATAATAATGTTTATAATTATTCAAGTACGCAATAAACAAAATTATACTAATCTGATAGCCGTTACTAATTGTAGAATACCCGCCCACGATCAACACCAGATAAATACTGGATTTATCTAAATTATTATCCGAAACACTAAGTTAAAGATAATGAGCATAATTCTATCGGAGCGAATCAGCTTTAGGGTCAGCTCACACCTGGAAGCAAAGCGACGCGATTTTCAAGAGAACGTGATAATAAAATTATTCACTATGCAAAAAGATACATAATTCCATTGCCAGAACTCGAAAATTCCTCTCGGCGTCGCGCTACGCGGTGCAGCCACTTCTTGGTACAACGAGGAACATCTTCAAGCGGCTTCTCACCGTGTCGTGTCGCGTTCCGGTGTAAACTGACCCTAATTTCGGCAAATTCTCAAATGGTTTAATTTGGCGTAGGTTTGAGTAATTTATAATAGTTAGTTGGTGATTGCTTGATAATTTTAAATTGAAGATAGAGTTGAACTGGTATTTCAACCACCTTGTTAATAAGTAGATTGTACCACTCCCACGTTTTAAATAGTTTTGTTAAAAAACTATTTACACTTTCACGGCCACACATACAGAATGTAACCAAAATTATAAGAAATTTTCAATTTATTAAAATAAACAATTACTTACAATTTTATCTTAAAGTACCTGATTCACGAGTGTTCATCTCATCTAACTGTGATTCTACCTATTGGTCACATAAAACTGAAACTGACCTACGAGTGTTTTTCTTAAACCCTGTGTTGTCAAAAAAAAAACTTGTTATAACAAAGTATTGTACCTAAGCCTTGACCGTTCCCTAATCAAAGTAATCAATTAGTTTAAAACCCATTAAATCGAAGGTTAAATATCAAAAAGTCAGCCTACAATGGTAGCCCACAAGAACTGCTGAACAATTGCTATTCAATTGATTGCTCAATGCATCAATCACTTCAATCACTATTATGATTGTTGTATTATGATTGTAGTAGGTGGATTGTTACGATTTATTGAAACAAGTGGATGTATGGAAATTAAATACAGATCCGTTTCAAAGATAAAACCTGTTGGACATTCTACCTGCATTGGTAAAGAGTAATAAGACAAAGACAAAGCTATTTTATCTTCCATGCTGGACTGGGAGTGATAAAATCTTCCATGCTGAACTGGGAGTGATAAAAACATAGAATGTGCCAGCTGCATCTCCTCCCGGGCAGGCTTTAAAAATCAGCTAAGGGATATGAGGGTTTCGGTATTGTAATTTAGGCGATGGGCTGACAACCTGTCACTATAGCAATATACAGATCCATCTGGAATAACCCTCAAAAATTGTCAGACGTGGCGGAACAACCTTTGTGTAGGTCGTTTACGCTCTGCCTACCCCATTAGGGATAAAGGCGTGATTATATGTATGTATGTATTTTTGCACTGACTAAAATATACCTACTTATTCAGTTCGGTTACTTTGGGAACTGTCCTTCTTTTTTACTCATATAATTTATCTTATATCAACATTATCAGAAATGTTCGCGCAATAATGTGTAAAATATATACTTACCTCACACACAATCGGAAAAACATGAAATCAGCTAGTTTATGTAACAATACCGTTTTTATTATCAGTTTAGTAACTCATATATTTTAGCTACGAAATTGAACAAATTGAAATTGAACACACTGTAATTCAAGAAAATTTATATACAACGAAAGTAAGTACGTCAATGAAATACTTATGCAAAACGTAATTTCACTATACAAATCGAAAGCTTACTATACTTTACTTAGCTAATATCCGTGATCTGGCACAATCATAGGAACATAAAAGTCAGATGGATAGTTTATTGTGGAAATCAAGTCTGACTCAACTACCTATCAATAAAATACGTCACTACTAACCATAAAACTAAAAGCTGATTTATCAAATTGTTCAAATTAGTCATTAATTTGAAATCGGGAGCAATGGAAACATTCCATGTATCCTTCTCAAAATCTGAAATCATTCTATAGGAGGTAAGAACTATTACGACGACCAGACCCATTTATTTTGATCGATTCACAGTTTTCGAGAATATTATTGTTGAGATGCACTAACTGACTTTGCGACACATAATCCCTTCAATTCCTGACTTACCTGAGTTACAGTTTTCACAACTCGTGTATGAAAATCCTTGCCTACCGACACCAACCTTCACAGTTTAGATTCACAGTTGGCTGGGTGTCTGTAATCAATTGTTGGTTCCGCCTGACCAGCCATCTAGACCGCAGTCGCAAGACTAGCCAAAATTGATGATATGCTAGCGGGTTGGACGCTTTTTACCTTTTATTTCCTTTCATTGTAATGACCTGGAAAATTGAATTATACGTCTGTTACGATCTTTCCTAACCTAGCTTCAGGACTGATTCAGTTGACTGCCGATATTTAGACATAACTTGAGCTATCTACAAGATACCTAATATTAATTACATGGTTAGTCATACTTGAAATTGTTGCTAATCTTAACAATATTCTAGTGATATTAAAGTTTTTTTATTCTAATTTAAATACGGTATTGTAACTTCCCGGTAATAAAAATTCAAAAACAAAGATGCAAAATTGATGTTTGAACACACATAACATCTGTAGTCTTATTTGTAGCAGCTGTGCCATGTCAAGTGCTTCTCATGGTGACACAATAACCTATTACAACAACTTGGATGAAAAACTATACTTGTAACATCCTCACTTACAACACTTCATACATCCCCAGTCAAGTATAACAATAAATAGATGCAGCAAAAACATCATTACGCTGAATAAGTGGTATCTACCATAATCGTCATAGTTACGTACTTGTTACCGCAGTCGAGTAAGAAACTATAAGTACAGTCAAATGCTGTATAAGCTTGACACTTGATCAGCCACTGTTCCAAAGGTAATAAGACATTTTCTAATAGGTAATTTTGAAACTCTACATTTTGGTCACAGTTATTGCATGTTCTATTTCTTTTACGAATACTTAAGACGTTCAATTCTACATTAAATTCTAATTTTGATATGACAGCGTCCCAATCTCAATTATTTCACAAGCAAGGTAAGTCTTTGAGACACATTAGTTTTTTTTGTACATTTAAAACCCAAACTAAATTTTCAATGCGTTAAGATAAAGTTGATATTTGTCAATTTATCACTTTGTGAGGTTTTCCCCAGTTTGGTTAGGACATTGCAGGCTGAATCACCTGATTGTCCGAAAAGAAAAAAGATTCCGTGCTTCGGAGGGCACGTTAAGCCGTCGGTCCCGGTCGCTGTCTTTGATAGTGGTCGATACTGAAACCATGTCAGAGGCCTATAGCTGTGCTACTAGGCGGTTTGAAAACTCTGACACCAGGGTTTATCGGGTCGTTGTTCGACTCGAAAATCCACTCGCTAAGAAGAAGAAGAAGAAGATTGCGTTAAGATTCTCATGCATTTGACTTGACTGTACTCTTGGAATTACTCTTTGTTACGGCATTTGACATAAGGCAAGGGAACCGAAGTGTAATCGAGAATTATCCACCTAGGTAGGTAAATGCGGTTGCCTGACCGATGAAGGTAATATTTTATATCGGCCGAGATTATTGTTTATTGGAGAAAAGGGACGGAAATACTATGTTATGTAAGGTGCAAATTTTACATTATTGAAATGTGTATTTATGACTTTGTGGTCCAGGTCTTGGGCTCTTAATGCTGAGATTATAAGTTCTTTCATCAGTGTAAGTACTAACTACCTAAAGATTACTGAATCTTTACGCTGTCATTGCTAAAACTGTTTGGTATAGAAAATAGCAATTTTCCAATAAAGATATGATCCAAGACATGATTCTGTCAAACTTATAGGTATTAAACTAATCTTATACTCTGCCAAACTTTTATAGGCTTCGTTTTCATAACATAATATATTTTCGTGCTTGCCTTTTAACACCTACAGAAGAATAATTTTCCGTTGTTGACTATCACTAATCATTTATAAATAGCCCACGGCCTTGGCGTATAAGTCACATTTATAATTTCAAATCTAGAAATATTTACAAGCACTAAAACTAAACAGGGCGCGGTCGCCATAATGACTATTGTATCTGTAAATCATTTAATACCTACTGCCGGCTAAATTCTAGGTATAAAATTGTTGTAGGCGAAAATTATGCAATCAGATAAGATCTAGACTTGTAGGCTCTATGTCGATCTCACGGTATCGTTTACTTGTTCTATAAAGACTATAAAGGGCATAGCGCAAATATATACCAGTAGGCACTTAAGTGAGACGAGAGATTTATCCACTAGCAATCTGTGATTCCATTACTTAGGGAAGACTGCTATTAGTAGGAAGTAAGTAGAGAGTCTCAAGAGTGACAGCGAATTTGAGTTCGTATCAGAAATGTCATTCCAGTACAAAATTACCTGTCAAATCCACACTTAATATTGCTCTCAATCTTGAGATCGCATTATAAATACGAGCCTAAGGTATACCATTTTGGAGGATATGATAAGAACTCAAATAACATTAACATTAATGACATTACGTCAAAAAGTACACAAAGACAGTTGTCACCAGTATACAATAAGTTTGATTCTAATACATTGGCCCAGATGATAAAATCTAGACTTAGCAAAGTATCTTATATCAAACCTAATGACATCGCATTATTATTGTTGTGTATAATTTAATAGTAACTCAAATACATCCGGCAAAAACCACAAATCGAATTGTAATACAATTACGCAATCCCTAACAGATATAAATCTGTACTGAACTTTATTTATCGCTTGAACGTAGCAAATCGCTTTGTTAAAATAAATTCACTGACTAGGAAGTAAAAGTATATTAGGTTCAAGGCTCAATCCCAAACTGGTCCACGAAACCACAAAAAAAAAACATTTCAATAGCAAAGAACTTGTATTTAAATAATTATATAACCATTATAATACCGGTAAGTGATATAATTTTATTTCAGAGGCCGCAAAAATAAAAATGTTTATACATATATGTGATTATAACATCAGACACAACCAATTATTAATTTTCTACGTAAGATATTTGAGTTGCATGTTGCAAGGTAAAGTAAGGATATAATTATAGTATTATGTGAATGTCATGGCAAAATGTTATTGTATCACGGCACAGACCAAGAAACCAATCATTTCAAATTAATTCTAACCGAAACTTAAATCGTGTCAAAAATATTTTAAGTAATTTATTTTCCGTCGAAATTTCTTATTAATTTGTTTAGTATGTAGGCATCTAAATATTAAAGATATAAGTAGTTTAAAAAAAAAACAGAATGTAAAAAATCTACGTTTTCCTATCACAACAAAACGCATAGAACCTGGACCACTCTGAAAGATCATACTTAAACAATTTAAGATACTCAATGCACATGGCGTGAAATTTATGCATCAAAGAGAGAATAATAGAATAGTGTGAAACTTATCCGTACAGTACACCAAACATTATTATTCACTGCAAACAGAGCTCTACATAAAACTACTATTATAAATAAAGCACTATTATAAATTTGTACCGAATTAGTGTCTGTGCTTGAAAGAATTTAGATTTTTAATCTTTTATATTTTTTTTTAAATAAAATTTGGTATATTCCAGCTTAACATCATAATTATTATTTTTGGCAATACGCAACACTTGCTTGCTTTAAATATTCAGATATCATTATTACAACTCCTTTGCCTTTCTATGCCGAAAATACCGAACAAACTCGAGTGAATCTGCGAGTCAAAACACTAGTCTACATTATACATTCTATGGTGCTATGCAGAGAGAACTGCCTTTATTTAGCATCGCGGGCATTTTCCCAAGCCATGACTTACGACAGAGTGCCATAAGCCACGTTTACGAGTTCCAAGTTCTGTGGAAATGTAGACCAAAGGACTATTGGCCATTCTTGATACATTTAAGCGGTAGTAGATTCAAGGGACGCCTGTCTTTACCTTCTTTCCATAATGGAGTTTGTTTTCAAACCGCTTGTTGCGTTCCGTCAGTGTGTGGGAATGCCTGTAGCCAAAGCTTCTGAAATAGTTCGCTCCATTGTTGACTCCGTCTCGAATAAATTAAAAATCGGATGAGACGAAAAGTTTTATAGGAGAATTTTTTCCCATAATAAACTCACTTCCCATTTACGATGTAGTTAGACTTATCATTGGAAACCTTTACCGTCAAAGGTAAATCCTGCCTTTTAGCTCTACCTGTGGTTATTTCATTTCGTTACGGCATATTGTAACGGGCCCTGAGGCCACGCACTCTGATAGCTTTATTAGATAAACCGCGTCCGGTCGACAGGTGCGTTCTTATGCAAATTCCATACTAGTGCCAGTTAGCAATATCAAGTTGTAGTCTGATACACTCAGCGGCATTCTTTCTCTTCTTTATGGTGTAGGGTGTAACTCAAAGGTGTTTTTGCCGAATTTGAGGATGGCACAATTTTTGTCGCTCACTAAAAAGGTTGCAAAAAGTAGATTATAATTTGTGGTCTTAGATTTCACGGTAGGTACTCGTATGATGAGATGAGTCATTATGCTAAATCAATACGTCTAATACTCTGCATGACTACGCCGTAGTTATTATAATTAATTTTTATTTTTAATAGTATTTATCAACATATACATCATAGGTATTTGACCATATTTGATTTACAATAAAAACCTTACGCAAGTCAGTGATATTGGACACAACAAAACTAGATTAGATAGTTTAATGTATAATACATGGATTTTGAACACGAAAGCTGTGTTTGCGAGCTCTATAAACTGACTTCGGCCCCATGTCCCATTAATTGTGCCACCGCGTTTAGCTAGTAATAGTTAGTTATAGTCTCAACCAGGTATAGTTTAGTTATAGTCCAGACCAGTACGCAAACACCGACTCTACCTATATAATGGTCCTTAACGTGACGACGATCTAAGTGTTGTAACGCAAGGCGACCAATTAGTCCCTTAATACTTTAGCTTCCAACTCCTGCGCAGCCAGCACCTAAAGGGTTAGATTAAAAAAAAGTATGACAAACTTTCAGATATGAGTTGATATGACCAACTTTCTCTGTGAGATAAAAAAAATCACGATCACACTGATATAGATAAAAAAACTCAAAAACAAAATCTTTGTTCAATGCATTTAAGTATCGAGAACATGTTTTTTGTAATATTGGCCACATCAATTAGAAAATGAGAAAGTACCTATATTATTCCTTGTAGGTACTTACAGCAGATAAACTATTACTTGTCATTACTCTTACTTCCCTCTAGATAGCATTGCTTAAAGCCTTGTTACTAAATAACAAACCTGTAATTATATTACAACTGTAATTACTGAAGTAATAGTTATTACTAGCTGTAAGTAATAAATGTGTCGATAGCTTATTTATTTATGTTTATAATAATCTTGTTATCATTAAAATGGACACGATGTAATTACAACATAAGGAATTACAAGCATACTTATTGTATAAACTGTAGTACCTTAATCTCTATTATTGCATAAACTATAGTTATTTGTTCAACAAGAGAGGGAAGTTCGTTTTTACTGCGAGTGCTGATTTTGAATCCTGAGGTAGCGAAGGATACTAAAATTGAATCACGAGCGTAGCGAGTGATTAAAAAATAGTATCCTGAGCTCCCCGAAGGATTCAAAGCACGAGATGTAAATGAATTCGCTCTCGTGTGATACATACAACTTTTCCCACTTTCAGTGAGAAAATATTGAGGTGTGAAATTAGGAGAAAATGCCATTATTACTTTTTTATTGGAAAAGTTGCGTTCGGAAATTGCAACAACACTTAAAAAATAAATTAAGGAGACGTAAAATTATTCTAAAATTAGCATGTAATGTTATTAATTTTATCTTTTTAATACAAATCAAATGAATTACAACAATAATAATATATTTAAACATTAAAATTTAATACTTTACAAGACAGTAAAACGTAACAAAATAGTCTACAAAATAAAATTTTAGGTTGCATCAATTTTCAGAACGCACCCCCAAGAGACCAAATAAAAAAAAGAAAAAAACCATTTGGATACCAGTTGTGTCAAAAAATGACATACCTTTGCCTCATTTAATAAAATTAAAAAGCTACTTGGTCTCTCTTAAGAATAAAATGGCCTTTTCCTCACTGAATTTAGGCGGGAAATGTGCTCTTTTTGAGGTATAAGTGGGAAAAATATTTTGACTACCTTCATTAGGTATACTACGCCATTTCTACTACTCTACATAATGTGGCATTTCACATTCTCAAAAACAATGGCCTAGATTTTTAATTTCAGTGCTAATAAGTGTTTTTTTTTCTATTCCAGAAGCGATCCCAGACGACCAGTCAACGTCAGCGTCATGGTGGCAAGCAGGCACAGCGACGCCCTTCAGAGAAGCGTCAGCCAGCAGCAATTCCTTCTCCTCCACTCACGGCATCGTGCAGACCCACCCGTCCATTGCTGACCCCTTTGGCTCCTTCGGCAGCATAGGCAGCACCGTCGGGCCCTCAGCAAACCCCTTCGCGTCAGCCGGCGGCAGCGGTCCGCTCAGCGGAGGCGTCAGAAACAACCCCCTCCCACCTCTCGCCCGATCTGCCACCGGGAAGAACACCCTGAAGCATCTGGACTTCACCAGCAGTGCGACTGCTGAGCTGAGGAGGAATCCGGCGCTGTCCGCTCCTGATGAGTGTGCTAGGGCCTGCAGGGAGAACGAACCACCCAGGATTTGCTACTACCACTTCACGCTTGAGATGTACAACGTTTTGGGAGCGTAAGTACCTCTTTTATAGTTTTTTTGTTGCAATACAAGTGCTATTTGGTTGGTTGGCCCACTAAACTCAGTTTTCGCAGTTAATTATAGGTTTGCTGTTATTATGACTGAAATATCTAAACTGATTAAATTCTTTCAAGAAATTTTCACACCTAACAGGAAAATTCTTGTAAAAATATTTTGACCGGGTAATCAATCAGCAATTACTATGAAGCGTGTTTCCTCTGAAAACCCACATTTAACTGGCATTGGCCTCAATTCACGCCGTCCAGTTACTAATTCTAATTCTTAGTAGCGCTGTCACTTTCTTAACTTTGACATAAGAACAGGATAGCAAACAAATAAGTGAGTTTGACATTTCTTATCTGACATAAGACTGCTTAAATTAATTAAAATTAGTGAGCACGCTCTATGGTCATTCCTTATTTAAAGCGCCGTACGTCAAATTAAGAATGTCAAAGTCACGTGTTTGTTTGCTATCCTGTTCTTATATCAAATTTAAGAAAGTGACAGCGTTACTAAGAATTAGAATTAGTAATAGTGCGTCCTGAATTAACACCATTGTCTTGAACAAAACGGAAATAGAAAAAATGAGAGTTTGAGTGACTTTGGTAGCAATTACTTTGAGTGACATTGCACATGAAATTTATAATGAAACGGTTTCTCTTCCGCCACCAAAAAGATAATAGATAGTTTCAATTAGAGCCAGGAAGCCAACTATAACAATAAATGATAGGCTTCACAATGAGTACACTGCGCCTATCTAATTAGCAATTATGCACGAGTACATTCAAAACATAATAAATACTTAGTTCTTTTATATTATAGTAGAGTTTAGTAACAATAATAAAAAAGAGGATTTCAAGTGAAATAATTCTTACCTAAGAGACAATCGTAGTCAATCTGTGTTTTGTCACGATCCCGAAATAAATAGCGAGATTTTGTGAAGATCACGCGGATTCGTGATCCGGCGACGACCCGACGACTGACTTCTTTTGTTTCACACGTTTTCACGGTTGCAATAAGTAGATATGCCTTGTAATTTTTACCAGGAAATTGGGTCAAAAGAAATACAATTTGATCGAAAATCACAACTCAGAATCAGATGCAACAATGAATAGCGCAAATTAATTTTCACGGCGCAACTTTTGAAACCGCACAAAATTCGGAGAACATTATTTGCTACACAAACTGGCTTTTCCGCCGAAGGGTCAGCGCATGCCCACAATTAATGTTTCACGGTCCGTTTACCATAACCGCTCCATATTCACGAACTTGACTACACAGGCGGTACTTTGGTACCGAATTCCGTTCAACCGCGCGTAATTGATAGGTGACGACATGAATGTTACGCAATCGTTTCGCGATAGACGCACTACCAGGGGAAACCATGAAGCAATCCTGATAAGGAAATCTAGTCATTATGTCCATCTTGTGCCATCTTCATTCCTGCAATTAATGCCCCGTGATAAAAAGTTGAAATGCCAAAGCAAACAGGTTTGGCTCAAACACTGCACGTGTCATTATAAATTTGCACTTGCAATCTTAGCTGACCTTTGCCACGTTTGCTAAACTGCAACCTTAATTACAGGGCCTGCCAGGTTTGCACACCGAACGCCACCAACGTCGTCTGGTCCCACTGTCAGTGCGTGTTGGCTGACGGAGTGGAGCGAGGTATCCTCACCGCCAACAGAATGTTGCCCGGACCTTCCATCCAGGTCTGCGAGAACGACAAGGTTGTCATCGATGTAGAGAACCACATGGAGGGCATGGAAGTCACCATCCATTGGCACGGAATCACCCAGAGAGGCTCGCAGTACTACGACGGAGTTCCATTCGTTACACAGTGCCCCATTCAACAAGGAAACACCTTCAGGTAACATCAACCAATAAAATGTTATTCAAATGATTTTTGGACACTTTTGCAGCATGTCAATTTAATATCTCATCTCTACTAATTTCAGATATCAATGGCAAGGTAATGCCGGTACCCACTTCTGGCACGCTCACACTGGTCTTCAAAAGCTTGACGGTATCTACGGCAGCATCGTCGTTCGTCAGCCTCCTTCCAAGGACCCCAACAGCCATCTGTACGACTACGATCTGACAACTCACGTGATGCTCATCAGTGACTGGCTCCACGAAGACGCCGCAGAGCGATACCCTGGTCGTCTGGCTGTCAACACCGGTCAAGACCCCGAGTCTGTGCTCATCAACGGAAAGGGACAATTTAGAGACCCCAACACCGGCTTCATGACTAACACTCCTCTTGAAGTATTCACCATTACACCTGGCAGGAGATACAGATTCAGAATGATCAACGCGTTTGCTTCAGTATGCCCCGCTCAGGTCACTTTCGAAGGCCACAACCTCACAGTTATTGCCACTGACGGTGAACCAGTCCAGCCCGTTCAAGTCAACACCATCATCTCGTTCTCAGGTAATTTTCTCCGACTGTTAAAATTTTATTGCAGTTCAAATATAAATACCTTCCTATGCAAGTATTCTATACTGCAATGCAGTAATAGCCGTCTCTCTTGAATTTTGTTGAAGACTGCGGATGTCTTGCTCCGTTTCTCCAGAACAAAAAAAACTTAGTTAACCAACAAGTTAATCGTGATAATCAAGCGTGAGTGAGAAAGACACGCCTTTGTTATGTTGTAATATGCATTCAGTTAAGTAGTGCACCAACTCAAGCGGAGAGAATTGGATAACAGTTTTGCAACTTCTTCCTCTTTACAACGTTCATTAAATTTTCTAAATCCTTCGGAATCGAACGCCTGCGTAAATACAGTACGGGCTTTGATAGTAATACTCAATGTCCGCTTACTATGTTACAGGTGAACGTTACGACTTTGTGATCGAAGCGAACAACATCCCTGGAGCCTACTGGATCCAAGTGAGAGGTCTGGGCGAGTGCGGTACCAAGAGGGCTCAGCAGTTGGGTATCTTGCGTTACGCTAGAGGTCCTTACCAACCCTCGTCACAACCCCCGACCTACGATGTCGGTATTCCTCAGGGAGTGGTGAGTCAACGCGCTGTATATAATTCCTTGTATCATATTACTTGATTATTGTATATAGGACCGTAAAGTACTCTGAATCGTGTTAAAGGTACTTTGGCCTTTGTGATGAAAGTGAGAGAAAACGAAACGCATCGGTTTGACGTTTGTTTTGTTGACCACTGTTTCGCCTTCATATCGACTCATCAGATACGGAAGCGTCCGCATGACAGTTGGTTTGCAAGTGCTTCGCTCTTGTGAGCTTAGCTTGTTTGGATCGAAACGGAATCCAACTCTTTAGGAGCAGCCGTTAAGCATGATCTCCGTAGAGTGGTCCTCCCCGCAAGGGGGCCCTTTCCCACGTGTATCCCTGTCGAGATAAAGCAATGTCCGTACACTGAATCTGAGACCACTATTCAGTTATGAAATTCCATGTGTGTAAAAATTTCCGGACTAAATTTCTTTAAATGGCGTTAATAAAGTATAGATCGTTAACATTTCCTTTTAATCGAGAAAAGGGAAATGTCCGCAATTTTGGCATCAATTTATACAGAACTTGGAGCACTTGGCACGAGACCACAAGACTCGATTATTAATTAACGGATATTGCGCACCGGATTCTTGGCAGCGGCACGACAACCTCGATAAACTTAGTCAACCCGCTGATTGCAAATAGTTAAACACTGCTATCGGTCCAATATCACACCAGTTACGCAGTGGATTAAACACACAACCCTGAAAATTATACACAGCGACTCCAATCAGACCGTCACTTAACTGTACAGTCGCTTAAACTGTAATTTGTAAATATTTCAATATACTGTAGACTACAGTTGACACTATACAGTTACATAACTACCTATAATGTAGATTTGCTTAGTATACATAAATCTCCTGCACGTTACAAAACAATCCACTCGGAAGTATTAAAATACACCTGGTATTGTACGAGTAATGGATGGTTAGTGTATTTACAACAATTTAGAATTATTACCACCAACATGTAGTAATTAGAGAAAGAGAAAGTAGACAGTAATGTAGCATTGTGTATGCACGTAATATTTAGTAATTGCACGAACCTTTCTCCCCACTAACTATTCAGGTGATGAACCCATTGGACGCAAGATGTAACATGCCCAGAAATGACGCCGTATGCGTGAGCCAGTTGAAAAACGCAAAGAACATTGATCCTGCTATTCTTCAAGAGAGGCCCGACGTTAAAATCTTCTTGCCCTTCCGTTTCTTCGTCTACAGACCTGAGATGCTGTTCCAGCCTAACACCTACAACAGATACTTGGGTAAGAATAACTGCAGAGAAAACAGCAAAAATAGAGCAATTTATTTTGATACCGAATGTCATTGTTTATTCAATCGAACCCTATGACTAATCCCACAAACTATCCACAGTTGCCCCGCAAGGAGACCATGTGATCAGTTTGATCGACGAGATCTCGTACATGTCTCCCCCCGCGCCCCTTATCAGTCAATACGACGATGTGAACCCTGAGCAATTCTGTAACGGAGACAACAGGCCAGCCGACTGCGGCCAAAACTGCATGTGCACGCACAAAGTTGACATTCCATTGAACGCAGTCGTTGAGATTGTACTTGTAGATGAAGGTACGTATTCTATAAAGCTTATTAATTTATTACAAATTCAATATTTCTAGTTAAAATTCAGCTCAAAAACATTAAAGTTCATTTTGATCATGGTATTTTTTTCTTTTCCAGTCCAAATCGCCAACTTGTCTCATCCATTCCACTTGCACGGTTACTCGTACAACGTTATCGGTATCGGTCGATCGCCCGACACGAACGTCAAGAAGATCAACTTGAAGCACGCTCTCGACCTCGACAGGAGAGGTCTGCTCGAACGACACCTCAAGCAAGGAGACTTACCCCCAGCGAAGGATACCATCGCTGTCCCCAACAACGGTTATGTCATCCTCCGTTTCCGTGCCACCAACCCCGGCTTCTGGCTGCTCCACTGTCACTTCCTCTTCCACATCGTCATCGGAATGAGTCTCGTGCTCCAAGTGGGCACCCAGGCTGACCTCCCTCCTATCCCTCCCAACTTCCCCACGTGTGGAGACCACCTCCCTCCCATCTCGCTCCACTAATCGGTTCCTACAACCTTCGATGCAAGAATTCTTACAGCAGTTGAATTATTATGTTAACTAAGTGTAAATTAATGTTTGTTTTGTGTGATGTGTGCGGCGGATTCGAAGTGCTCGATTCTGCCGTGTGTTACTTTGTATTCGAATGATTCAACGGGAGATTATGACATTGACGGTATGTGATTTTATTTAACGGTGATACTCGTCTCTTGTGTTGATTTTAGTTTCAATTTTTGCCATATTCGGTATTTTCTCGTAATTATTTTGAGGCTCTTAAATCATCATCGTCTTCTTCACCTAAAGGGTAATTCCTTGAACGCGTTTGTTCTGTAACTAACAACTTGCCATTTTAATTGTCACCAAGGATATTTATTACGTGTATATATTTAATACTTATATATAGATGTAGATGTTTAAGAATTTCGCCCGTGTACTAACCTGCGACGCATGAAATACGAATGTAGGTAATGTAAATAAATTTTCAACTGCAATATTTGTAAATACACGTAGTTTTGATACAGAATACCGCACCATTATGAATAATGAAGACTGTAATGTAGGTACTATATCTATGAAATAGCTTTACAATAAATGTTACCAGTTTCATGTTACCATTATTTTAGACAAATGTAATTTAGCTGCGCTACCAGTGCCAAGTGAAAATAAAATCATAGGAACATTGGAGAACCCTAGTCTACAGAAACATCTTTACTAATCATCGTCATCGATATGCTCTACATTATTTAAACATTTACGAATATCAAGCGTACTAGCGTATGACGTATCATACGGCTTTAACTACGATGAACTTTAGAAAATATTTTTAACTATCGAATTATAATAATTATTTTAAGAATTGTGTAAATTTTTTTATACTCTTTAATAAATCTTATAAATATAACTCTTTTATTTTATTAAGGCAGCTCTATCGTTTGTCTTATTAATCCTGAATTCAAGTCAAATATGTGTTAAATTACAATACTTGTTAATAAAAGAACTTTTATAATAAATGTAAATAAATACATAGCATATAAGTGCCTGCACACCCTAGTAGAAATTGTAGAACTCACATGTCTGAAAGTAGAAAGTAATTTGTAGCATATTTAAACCCTAGTGTGATATTCTAGTTTACAGTTCTAGCTTAGCTAGTGGAATTGACTGAACCCTACCTTGATAGCAGGTATAACGCACGAGATGCACAAGGAAACAGGTTGTACATTTTACAATATACATAAAATTTGCTTGTACAGAAGCGAACGCCATGATTTTGCCTATGCGCTTAACATTTTTTGACGCCAGTATCGCTATGCTACCTAAACTCTATGATATGTACTGACAAGGACACTGTTCTTAGGTTATGAATCCCCTGGATGCAATATGTGACAAGCCACGAAACGACGCAGTGTGTGTCAGCAATCTGAAAGCAGCAAGACCAGTTGACAAGGCTATACTGCAGGAGAGACCAGACGTGAAGATCTTCTTGCCATTCCGGTTCCACTTCTACAAACCCAAGGATCTTTTCAAGGAGAACACTTATAACAACTTTTTAGGTAAGTTCACTATACTTAACAAAAAAGAAAGTTTTAAAGTCAATGTGTCCCTTTATCACTGTGATCATATCTCTTTTATTTTTAACTTCCTTGAAACAACGAACATAAAATGATGACCTATTTTATTTTATCTTGTAATAACTTTCTGCTGATAGCGAATCAATTTAGCTGTAAGTATAATGTTACTAAAAAAATGCCTCACATATCTTTGACCTTCAAATACTAAGCTACAAAAAAATTCTAACCTTCCAGTGGCTCCCGGTGGCGACCACGTGTTATCCCTGGTCGACGAGATCTCCTACCGTGCTCCCCCCGCGCCTCCCCTCTCCCAGATGCACGAGCTGCCTTCAGACCTGTTCTGCAACGGTGACAACAGACCAGCCAATTGCCCCGTCGACTGCCGCTGCACGCACATGATCGATGTTCCTCTCAATTCTGTCGTGGAGATCGTGTTGGTAGATGAAGGTAATTATTGTCATGTGATTTACTTTTTCAATCTAAAATATTAACCTAAATTATTAATCAGATTATTAATTTATGCATATTTATGTCACTATCTCTTTAACATTGGTATATTTTCGTTTACAGTTCAATCTCCAAACCTCTCCCATCCGTTTCATCTCCACGGTACTCCGTACAACGTCATCGGTATGGGCAGATCGCCTGACAAGAATATAAAGAAAATCAACTTGAAACATGCCTTAGACTTAGACAGGCAAGGTCTACTCCATCGGCAGTATAATTTACCGCCGTTCAAGGATACCCTAGCCGTGCCAAACAATGGATATGTGGTGTTGAGGCTTAAGGCAGATAATCCAGGTAAATCATTATATTTTCTTCTATCGAAAAGCTTGTCAGTTAAAAGTACGATAGAAGAAGAGCATTAAATCCAGTTCAATTTTGTTGCTACGTTTTCTTCTTATGCAACATTATTATGGTCTAACCGTGATTTTTTTCATTTCCTTTCAGGATATTGGCTCTTCCACTGCCACTTCATCTACCACATCGTGATCGGTATGAACCTGATCCTGCACATCGGCACGCAGCATGACTTACCCCCCGTTCCTCCGAACTTCCCGCGCTGTGGTCACCACCTACCGGCCATCACGCCGCCGACGCCGTCACCACCAACCCACCATCAGTCGCCATTCTTCGGATACCACTGACGGACACGGTGACACACGTCGATGATCTCCGCAGTTAGGTGCTAAGAGACCTCACGAGTGAAATCAAACACGTACTGCCATATTTTATTCAGTTGTTGAAATATGAACAACGTGCGAGTGGAAGAATGCAGACGAGACTTTGTAAATAAATATCCTAAGTATCTCAAAGAGGCTCATTAAAGACCATAGTTAAGAGAAAGGAAAATTTACCTTCGTATAAGCCTCTTGGTGATACTTAGGAAGTAATAAGTGGTGCTGATATTGATCGAAATAACAATGTGACTAACAATAGATAACCAAAGGTTGTATAAATTACATAACCACTGCTCAACAACTGAAAAAAAGTAATAAAAAATATTGTATTAGGCTTGATCGAGATGAATGATTTACTAAAAGTTGTTGTGTAGTTACTAATAATGGCAAAATCGTGTGTGATGCCATTTCAAAGATAACTAATTTCGTTTTAGGGTTTGTATAGTAGGTTGATGATATTTTGTTACTCGTTTTATAGTTTTGTAAATAAACTTAGATCTAAAAAATAAATAAGGTGATTTAGTTTTAAGTTGTAATATAGAGTAACAAGGGTAAACAATTATAACAGGAAAAATTTAAAAATATTAACCACTCATAAACCTAAACATAGTAAAAGCTTAGTTCAAAATTGATGCATACAGAATGTTTCCTATAATTTTACTGACTCATTGTATTTATAGGGTTATACCGGGTGAAATTGAAATTATTCGACAAATTTTGAGGGTGGGTTCAGGTCATGAAACTGAACAACTTTCCCTATGGAACATAGGTCATCAGACGAAAAAAAAATGTTGGTCTTTCATACTGAAGTCACTCAGCAGACAGGGCATATGTATGGGAGGTCGATTTTTTTTTTAAGTCTGACGTCTTATGTTCCATGGGAAAAGTTGTTCAGTTTCGTGAACTAAACTCACCCTCAAAGTTTGTCGAATGATTTCAATTTCACCCTGTAGTTTGTAAGACTTTTTTAATTTTTATATCAACCATTGTTTTAGAATATGTCTAAGTATTTCTCATACTATTTGCAAACAACTTTGCACTCAAGTTCTGAGCGACTTGAGTCCGTAATTCAATTTACGGTGCTTGTTTTATATTTCTTCTGCCACATAATGCATTTTATTTGTGTAAATCATTTTTATCTTTCCTTATCTTGTGTATTCTATTTTATTTCATATTTATTAACATTTTCAACTCTATGTCACTCTTTGATTGAACCAGAAGGCTATCTTGGTTTGCATGTAGTGTAGGTATATCATCCCGCATAATAGTGTGTATTATAAATTACTCACAAAATACGTATTTAATCAAATCAGTTTCAAGATTGAAATAAAATGCGTGTTTTCAAGTTATAGTATGTGTTATACCATATTTATTAGTGTATTACATGCAGACTAACGATATGCAAACTTGATTATTTGACACAGGGTATTATTTTAAATGAAAATATACACCTGTGATAGGTCTGTCACAAAAGGGTCGCTTTTCTTGATTATTTCATTTTCCGTTTCATATTTTATCATCTATGCTAGCTAAATAGTCGAGCAAGTATTATTTTTATTTATTAAATAATTCTTATTATCTATTTCGTCATCGTCATTAATTTATCTACTGCATATTTCGTGTTTGCCAATACCATTGTCTTCGTCTGTTACTTACTCAAGAATACCATCAACAAATTTTTGATTTATTTCATAATCGAACTGTGTACCATATAATTTTACAGCAAACATAGTCATTTTGAAATAAATAAAATATTGTTTTATAAAATGTGTCTTTTATTTTATTCGCATCAGTATTTTGTTGTATGTATCCTTCAATTTATTTGGGAAATATTGAGATTATTTGATACAATAATAAAAAATATCTATACAAGTTATTTCATTCCAATATCAATAGTCATATAAAAACAAAAACTATCATAATCTAAAAGCGTTGGATTAAATCTCTCATATTTCTTGGTAATATCATTAATATTCATTTTATAACATAAGAAAGTCGTTTGCCTCATAATAAAGTTCAGGTATGGTGTAACCTGAAAAATTCGTAAAACAAACATTAATTCTAAACTGCAAATATCTCTAACTGACAACCACTAATATTTTCCAAAATATTTTAGGACAAATGACAAATTCTTCTCAATATATCATTAAAGTGACGTCTGATCCAAAATGTGAGCTATGTAGTTTATCCTGCTATTATAATTTACTTCGATTGCACCCGCATGATACATTTGACTGTAGGTACACGTGCTCTTCGGTGCAAACCAGAAGTAAGTTGTAGCAAACATTTAAATTAAATGTCAATGAGCAAAAAAGGAAGACCAACAAAGTACCTCAAACTAGTGACTAACAAAGAAACTTACGTAAAATTATAAACATAAAACAAGAAAGATTACAGAAGAATAAGAAATATGACACTTATATTCTTATTGGGGGAAAGATGAATACAAGGAAAAAAAATAAAGACGAAAAAAACGAAAAACGATATAGATAGATATCGACCATGTAATGTTTTACAAGGAATTCAAATAGGAAAAAACCGTGTTTGGTAACGACACTTCCAGCCGCACTACCAAGTGGAATTTTTTAAGTTTTATAAAGATAGGCACGAGATATAACTTTTTTAACAGATTCAATGATATCATCATTTGTCACACTTTTTTCCATTCCTTTTTTTCTTGCAGCTGTGCTGTGCTGTTTGCTTAAAATACATGCTGCACCACTGATCATAGCAAAAATGCACCCTAAATACCACAACGAATGTTATATAGGTATGAAACTAGCATTCGTTTTTACTAATAAACAAATACTGGGATATAATGAACATTGAAATTATTTTTGTTTTGTTTTTGGCAAAATGTTCTGTCATTTTTGCTGGTAAGTTATCTTATACTGCTAATCCTACGTTACAAATTTTCATTAAAATAACAGATGATATTTTATATCTTAAAAGTATGCATACTTATATAAAGTTCTCTCGTTTTAAATGATCTTGAGGACAGGATCAATTTTGGAACAATATTCAGTACCTAATCGCGTTTAGTACAAGTTTATTTTATATTTCTATAGCTTTGACAAACCGCTGGGACAAAAAGTTTGGGACAACCAACGAGGAGTTGCCCCAAGGTCGTTTGACTGGAGGTCATGAAGCCGTGCCTCACAGCCACCCTTACCTGGTCTCCCTGCAGTTGCGTGTTTTGTGGGTGCGAGCGCATCTCTGTGGGGGCACGCTTCTTAATGAATACTGGGTGAATACAAATTTATCCAATAGAAATTTTATACAGCGTTTACATACTGAGGCTTCTTCTCTTTAAATTATACAAATTACCGTTAGATGCATACTAGGTACACTGAAAGCGCCTGATTATAAATAAAGTATGTAAACTCCGATGAAGTCCAAAACCTTCGTAAAAATTATAAGTGGATGAGCGAATGTGTACAATATTGTTTTATTTTAAGGTTACTTTATTTGTAGGCGTTCATCGTCCAAAACAACATTCTTTCAGATCCTCACAGCCGGACACTGCATAAAAGAGTCCTGGATAATACGTTGGCTGCCGATGGATGCGGTAGTTGGAGCTCATGATATTGACCATTTCGGTCCGCAGACGCAAGTTGCCACTATCAGTAAAAGGATAGCTCATCCGCACTACAAGGGGTAAATACTATTATTTCCTTACGATTATGACGTTCAAACCTAGCTCGATCGCTCGTATCAAAACCCTTGACAAAAACTAATGGTATTTCATATTTTTCAGTGGGATTGGTCCAAACGACATAGCTATGCTCCAAACCAGCTCACCTTTCTACTTCTCCAAGGAGGTCCAGCCAGTGAACTTGCCAATTAATTTCAATAACGATGACATTGACTTCGTCAAACTAGCTGGATGGGGAGTTCTCAAGTCTACCTTTTTCTTCCCTGCCCTGCCTGGAAAGTTACAAGAAGCCAATGTAACGTACATTCCATATGACGGTAAGTCCAGCCGAAGCTAATATATGGATTCATACGTCATTGTGATTTTAAAAATCTATGATTATGTTAACCTTAGACTCTGTTAGAACAAGGTTAGAATTAACACATGCATTCAAAACGCAGCTGCTCATACCGTAGTACACTTTTACGACACCCGAAAGAGCTTATTTATAGATGTTAATAAGTTTTCTTATCAACCCTTTACTCCTAAGCAACTTATGTCAATTAGTATTATCATGGGTATTAACATTTTTCAGAATGCTATGAAGCCATAGAAAACATGAGAGAAGACAATGAAAAAAACCCACTTAACAGAAATGCGAACATTTGTTCGGGACCTCTAACAGGAGGAATCGCTGGATGTAATGGTGACTCAGGAGGGCCGCTCATACATTTCATGAATAAAAGAAAATATTACGCTAACTTAGATGCCACCAATGAAGTTGAAGAAGGTAATGAAGATCAAGATAATGAAGCGCACGAAAATGATGGTAATCCTATCCAACCTGATGATACTATTCCAGTAGTAATTGGAGTAGTGTCTTGGGGTGTTCAACCTTGTGGTCAAGATGGAGCACCCACTGTTTACACCAAGGTTTCAACATACATGGATTTCATAAGGCAGTACGTCAAAACTAAAACGTAAAGAATTTTTTGTATATTTTTTATTATTATTACTATAAAATAAATATAAATAAATCAAATCACAATATCTTTTATTAACTTAATAGTACAATTATGTATGTTACATGAGTATTTTGATCTTAACTATCTAAGGAAAAGATCTCTTGCAAAGTTTGCTTTCTCCATCAAAATGAATTTCTTTAAGAATTTCGCACTTTGCTTATCAATTTCAACATCATTATCAAAAAATGATTTAACATTCAAAACTATTTGCACATCAACAAAAATTTTATAACCTTAACCTATTCAGTCTAAAAAAAATAGAAGCTCACTCAGTTCAGAAGAACATCAGGAGGCTTATAGCTTCCACACTTGGGCAACGCATCGAGGAGTTTCTTGGGGATGGTCTGCGGAACCTGGATGACGACGGCAGTGGGCAAGGAGAAGAGGCCACAGGACCTGCACTCGAGCAACCAGCTGCCTCCGTGGTGGAGCGGTAACCGAACGATGGTGTAGCCTTTGTTGGGGACTGTGATGGTGTCCTTGATGGGAGGGTTTTTGAGGTTCCTGTCAAGGACCATGCATATAATGAAGCTTTCGTTCTATACAGGGTGTAAAAAAAGTATTGCGTTCCTTTAAACCACATGTTCTACCGATGACACCAAACTTTCCCAAAATACAAAAAATTTAGCTCAATAAAACATTTGCCTTTTCCATACCAAGATGCTCTCCGGGATCTGCAATTCTGCAGTTTTATATGGACAAGGCAAAATTTTATTTTGAGCTAAAATTTTTGTTTTCTTTAGTAGAATATGTGGTTTATTTGAACTATTATATGTGAGACTATTTCTTATGTTATGTAACATCTACCAAACTATATTGTACCATATAATAGCAAAAATAAATGAATTATGAATTAAAGGAACGCAGTACTTTTTAAACCCTGTATGGGTTCCGCTTAGGGTCAACGGCCTAGCATCAGCCGCGTGTGTTACTGATAAATCAGGGGTAATGTAGATAGGAGTAAGTAATTGTTTATTGCTGCAGTATTTGCAACTTGGCAGTAGGCGGAGTATTGCATACATTGAAATTTAGAAAACAATCACATTCAATTCTGATAAAATCACAAGGTTTTTTTTTTTAAACCAATCTAACATTTTATCCATTAAATGCTTTATACGATATTCTTTTCTGTTGTTGTCATGGCAGCAAAGTTACCTTATTATTTTCCCTGCTTGGTCCTGAGCTAGGAACTCTTCCCTTGACAACGCGTGGCCACCGTAACTCCTGCTCGTCGCTACCACTTGCATGCCATAGCCATGCATGTGGAATGTGTACGAGTCTGTACTTCCAACGCCTGAAAAATAAACACAAGTAGGTATTTTAAACTTCATAATTGATTGATGATTTTAAATAACCTTTCTTAAGCGTATTTTTAGTGTGTCTAATTTGACAAAGGTTTTCCTTGCAATTGTTATAAATATGCCTAAAATTATTCCGATTAGTTCCGTAGAAAATTGAAACTTGTTTCTTAAACTAAACTAAATACTTCGCCTGTACATAATAGCATACCTTCGTTTACCAAAGCCAGTTCAACAACCTCTCCTTTCTTCGCATACAAGATCTGCAGGCACTGCGGCTCCGAAACTGTATTCTCCTCACCAACTGGACAGGTGGGCACCCGAGGGTCTATTGGATTGAGGAGCAGCGGTCTGTTCGGGTACAGGAAGTTCTTGTTGTTTATTTGGACTACACCTGTATCTCGGATTGCTGGAAAGACAACAAGATCAGGATTTATGGGTTCGCTCTACATCAGAGATGACATAAATAGAACCGTCTGTAGAGCAAGAAACTGGAAGAATAAGTCCGCTTTTTTTGCTGAGCGCATTATGAATGATGAATGATGCCAATGGGCAACAAGCAAGATATGGATCTATCCTGCGGTGCCTCTAGTTTTTGATAATAGATCGGATGGGTTCGCTCTAACATCAGAGATGACATAAATAGAACCGTCTGTAGAGCAAGAAACTGGAAGAATAAGTCCCCTTTTTTGCTGTGCGCATTATGAATGATGCCTTGGGAATGGGCAACAAGCAAGATATGGATCTATCCTGCGGTGCCTCTAGTTATCGATAATAGATCGGAGGACAACATGGATGATTCAAGAAATGAATGTTTAAAATTCTGATTGAAAAAATTACCATAACAAATCAAAATTGAAATCATCTGCCTGCCCATCATAAAAATAGCGGAAAATTCAATGAGCACAATCACACAATATCATTCTTTATTCAAAGCGCGTTTACTATCTCTTTCTCTCCTAAATTATAATCTTATTTTGTATCAGCCATATTTTTCCAAGAAACAAATTAAATGATCTCATCTAGCCTATAACTAGGGATGAATGGAAGGAAAAGAGGGAGGCATTTGCCTAACAGTGGGATGCTATAATATTTACATCTAGGCTAGAAAAAATGTTAAACATAATATTACCTAATACTAGACATACTGTAAAAAGCAGTACTTAATACTCACATAGAGAAGCAGGGAAGAACGGCCTTACTGTCAGAGCATCGCTGATATATCTAAAGTCGACATCCTTGTCATCATAGTTCACGATCCTCTCGTCAATGCCCAGGTAGTAAGTCTTCACTCCAGAATCCGGAATCGAATCATGATAGGACTGCAAAATTTGGCCAAAAACTGTTTTGAGACTGGTCTCTGTGTAATTGGCTTCAGCCTGGAAAAATGAAAAAAAAAACTCTATTAAAAATCTTCTCGTACATTGACGTGTTTTTAACAGCAAATATTCGTCCTTTGCGATCAATATATAAAACAGAATGTGATGAGCCATAATCCTGGGATAATGTTCATGAAACTAAACCCAAGGGGCATGATTGATAGACCTACGTTAAGAAAATTATTCATTCTGAACATGTTGTTGAAGAGTCTATTGCCCAATGTTTGACTCACCGTGACGTCCATTGAAGTGATGAAGACTCCAGTATAAAGGAACATGGAGATCCTGAGCAGACGCCGATCCCACGCACCCTCAGCCAGTAACCACCCATCTCCTTCTACCATACCATAGAGTGTGTAATACTTCTCACCTTGACATCCATGGAAGTGGTGTAGTTGACTCCAGTATAAAGGAACATAGAGTTGGCCTGCAATCCTGCGCAGATGCCGATCCCGCGCACTCTCAGCCAATAACCACCCATCTCTTCGGTCAGTCGCACCACCACGTCCATACGCTCTCCTGAAAAAAACAGAATTAATTATTTAGAAAACATCTCTAGGTTGAAAAATAAACTAAGTAATATAAGACAGGTCGCTTTTGTACCAAAAAGGACATTACTGATACGAACACAAAAATTATTGGCCATAAAAACTTAGCAGTGATTCAAATTCAAAAATCGTAATGGTTCAGACACTAGCTAAAAAACAACAGTTTCTGTATCTTATAAATACTCCACAACATGACCCTATTCTCGTTAGTAATGATTATTTGCGTTATATTTTCATTGTTGAATTTTCATAATTTACAAATGAGTCTATTTTATTATAATTTTTTTCTTGTTTTGCTTAATGAATTTCACAAAATCTTACAATCTTTTTGAAAAATCTAGAATACCTAACTGCAGTCTAGATTGCCCTCTTTTACATTATGTAAACTGCTTACTTGTGCAATTTTCAAAATTCATATCCGTGACCATTCTCATTTCTAACCACATCCAACATAAAAAAAAACCTTCTCGCGATCTCTATCCTAAATCTGAAACCACATGCAATAAGGAAGTTGGAATTATATCTCATCTACCTAAAATTACCCTAGACGTAACATCTGTTAGTCGTAGGTAAGCTTTATTTAAAAAAAAAAAACATTTATTTCTTGAGTTTCAAAAACAAACTTATAACTAGAACCCGCCAAACTGCATAGCAGTTAATTTTTAATGTCCCGTTTTGAAGATCATACGTAACATTTTGTTTTACTTCTATCATGCTATTTCATCATCATCATCATTTTCAGCCTACATCCACCCACTGTTGGAGTAGGCCTCTCGATAATTAGTATACTATTGAGGGCGTTTTCTCATGATAGAAGAAAATTACAGGTATGGACTATTGGTTAGGTCGTGGTCGTGTCATGCCGTATTATGCTCAATATTAAGTTGCTCAGATTACGTCTCCAAAACATGGAATTCTGCTTGTTTTTTTTTTTTAATTTTACCCGGCCAGTAGATCAAAAACTAGATTTGAAAGTTAATATCAACTTAAAGCGCACTCTGTAAGAAAAGTTCTTATTACACAAGACGCAAGATTAAATCAGACTAATTAACAAATTTTCTGAAGAGTTTCCTCCATTACAAACGTACAATACAAACGTTCTTAGTGCATTACTTAACTAATACTTACTTACAATTTATTCGTATTGCAAACCGTTAGCCCGTTAGCACAAATTTCTCTACAGTCTCAATTACTCAAAAGCAGTTAGAGTAAAAATAACAAAACATCACATCGTAGAAAGTGAGACGTAAAGCGCAGGCCGGTTTGCTGACCTTAAACTCATGGTATCAGCCATTCTCGGAGCTCGATTTTAAACATTCATTTTCTTTAGCAGGTAATACAGTAAGCGCGCAAAATAACAAATATTGCACTTATTAGTTGTCGACGCTTTTTAGGCCAAGCACATCTTTATGGTATACTACTGATACACAACAGATGTAAGAAAATACATCTTTATCACCGTCGCTGATAAATAGGCGTGATAACAGACCAAAAACGAAACTTGTATTTATTTGTTCCTCCACGTGCTTTTTTCTTCTTCCAAATTGTAAGCCATAAAATTTTAGACGACTTGAACAGCAATTTTCTATTCCAACCATAAAATGATAGAAAGAGATAGATTAACGAGAGTAAGATTGTGACCGCAATGCCTGGCGATCATTGAAACTGACTCGCCAAAGAAAGTACCTAACTACCTCTGTGTTGTCGTGGTATGAGCCTAGCATCCGCAGTGTGTGTGTTCGATGGATGGTATTGTACTTTCCCAAGCTGGCTTTGAACAAAAACAACTTAACATTTATGCATATTTTTATATTACCTATACTTAGACACCAAAAATAGACTACTCATTGCATTACATACATGCATAACCGACTGTTATTAAAACTTTCTTTTCATAATTTATAAGCATGACTCAGGATCGCCTACCAAATGCAATCACACCTCTTGAATGTGTTAATAAATTATAAATAACTATAGAATTTCATAATGCAGCTTACCTAAGCAACTAGCACTAAACTTTTTAGCGCCTTTCTTTTTTAAGTTCATCTATTCATGAATATTTTCTAATAGTTACAGTTGAATGAATGTATAAATTTCTATTCGTTTTGAGAAAACTTTTGAATCCATAGACAGGATCATGAAATTAGCCCGCTATGAAACATGACCATTATTTACTTCTATACTGGAAAACAGCGATAAAATACATGGTAGATATACATGAAATACTGTAAAAGTCAAGGGTATATGCATCGTGAAATGTGTGAATCCACCCATGAAACTCAACAATTTTCCCTAAGGAACATAGGTCGAAATACGAAAAAAAAATTTGACTTCCCATACTAGATGTGCAGTCAGCTGATTCATTTTGTATGGAAGGTCAATTTTATTTTATTTTCGTTTTTCGACCTATGTTGTTAGGGAAAGTTATTCAGTTTCATGGGTAGATTCACACCTTTCTCGATGCATATACCCTTTCAGTTACACGTTGTAGAAGAGAAGATGTTTGTTTAGATGCGTCGAAAATGGCTTCGTTAGCAATTTTAAAGAGTGCTCTAATATAGGTATTTAGGCATGATTTTAAGTTTGTGTATTGGGTATGTTTCTTCATACTTTCAAATAATAAAAAAAAGTTTTTTAAAGATATTTAAGTAATTCTCGTCATGTTCTTGTTCATGTCCCAAAAGAAATTTAAAAAGATTTGATATCGAATGTCAAGTAGAAAGTCGATATATCTTGCATGTCATGTTTATTGGTTCGAACTGCAGTTACCATTAGAAGCTTTCTCTGATGAAGAACAGGGTCTTATCTGATGCAAGCACGTGTAGCACCCATGGTTCAATTTCTGTCACCTTTCTTTTCCATTGCATATTTATTATACAACAGATGCTATAATTTTTATAGCATTACTTACTGTTGCTAATTATGGTACAAGCACAAAACCATAAAATTTTCTTTTGTGTAGATTTTATATAGAGACCTTTCAAATACTATTATCAGAGTTTCTAAACCTTTTACTAGTCCTCTGAAATTGTTTGTGTGACTACAAAATTTACCAAATGACTAACATAGAAATCGCAAGATCTTGTAAACTTTTAACGGTTTATAGGATAACTATAGATATAGTTGAATCCGTACCATGTAGTTAATTGTAGCTAATTAGATAACTAAACAAAACTTTAGCTAATTAGCTAATATTCATTTGCTATCGTGGAGAAAAGGGAAATGTTTTTAAAGAAGAGTTATACTTACAAATACAAGACGTTCATTAAAAAGTGAGTATTTTTCTACCTCTACTACTGAGAATCAAACACAATACATCATAAAAACATAACCCTTCCTTGGCAGTCGGGTAAAAAGTGACATATTCAGAAAAATACAATACCTTCTTTCCGAAAAATATTAATTCCTGGCGCAACGTAAAAAAAGGAAAAGAAGTTTTATTTATGATCGATCAGTGGTAAAAAAAGATCACTAAAATCATAATGTGATGTTTACCTATTTTCACTCAACGACATTAGTCGCCTAACTCCTTCTAATGTAATGATATTGTTTAGTGTTTATTACTAGACCTGCTTTAATTACCTACATGACTGTTTAATTTAATTAGAGATTATTAATTGCATTTCATTAATTATAATTACCCATAATCCTCATGTTCTAATGTTATTAGACGTAACTAACAAGACGAAACTGATCTTTCGATTCGATCTTTCTTTTGATTACGAAATGTTCTGTAAAAAGATTTTATAGTAGAAAGATCTTTAAAGATTATACATCATGGGATTAATCTGTAACTTATTTTATTATTATACAAAGGCATTCGTGATAAATGCATTTTCACTGTAGATATAGGTATTTTTGGGTATGTACGGATTGCATATAGTCGCTTTAGGTCCACTTTACCAAACTGATCACTGTATCAAGATGATATCATAATGATGGATGTACAGATTTCTCGGATGACTGTTTTATGCTTTACAAACCAAATACCACAAACAAATTAAAAAGACCAATTATCACCAATTTTTATAACTTAGCAAGCGACTGGTGCTAGACTGGGCAACATACAAAGTGGATGACCAGCTAGCCTGACCCACCGCGTATATCAATAATAACATGACTAACCTGGATACAGCAGCACATAGTCAGCTGACATCGGCTTGACAGGTCTTCCATCAGAAGCGATGACCGTCATCTCGTGCCGGTCAATGCTCATTGTGATTGGACATTCAATAGCGATGGCATTTATCAACCTCAGTCTATACGAGAAGCCAGGCATTCTGAAATATAATTATTGCATTGATATTCTATCAGGTAAATGATATGCTACTGAAAGTATTGAAACATGCCGTTAGGTAATTGTTGAAATAATGTGGTGCCTCGGTAAAACCTGGTAACAGACAGAGATACATTCTTGGATTCTTGGTATCAAAAAATGGATCACATCAAACAAGAGAGCTGATTATAAATACGGGCCTAAAAAAATCTGGATAAGATGAAAATGTGCCCAAAACTGTTTAATCAGACACTCACTTGAAATTCTCCTCCTCGTGGATGACCAGCCCATTCGGCTGGATGGAGTGCATATCGTTAAGGTTGGCCGTCATCAACTTTGGGAACTTAGCAGCTACAATGACGGTGTGTTCCTGGCTCCTATCGTAGTCGTAAAGGGAGAAATGAGGTTCGAGGGCTTGGGGCTGGTTGACTACGAGTGCCCCGTAAACTCCGTCACTCTGGTGTAAGGCTGCAGAAAAAAAGTTTGTGAACGTAATGAAATCGTAGAAACTCGGTAGAAGAGTACCAACTGCTGAATTATTTGAAAAATATTAATCCACGTAATACCTCCATGGTAATACCAAATTAGCATTCTATGTCGAAGAGCATGTATGTATCCCTCCCTAATAATAATAAACACAAATTAGGTATTTACAACTTTCCATAATAAATCTATCAACATATCGCCAATATTGCGAGGTAGAATTACATTTTTCGAAAAACTAGAACAAACACTAGAACTAAAATGAACATCTTTGCGCAATTTCCCATACTCCTGTTTATTATTATTAATATGTTTATAATATAAAAAAATATATAATCAAAATGTTTAGCCTTGGTAGAGTCATAATTTCTACATATCCGACTCAGCAAGGACAAATGCTGTTGAAAATATAAATTATTAATTTGTAATATTTGGTGACTTTAATAATACTTACTTATTTAATTTAATTTTCTTGAAATATGACAAGGATCAAAACGAAATCATGATACGCATTTGAAAGGAAGGCTATGTTACTGTGTGCTCCATACTGGTACTGCACCAATGTCAAGTCGGAGTTTTTCCGCAAAATTAATTCTAGTCTGGTAAAATACGCGGAACTTACAACTTTCTTAGAAACCATTTAAAAAATATCCTTACCTGAATCAGCATGATAGAAGAAAGTACCAGGAGATGATGCAATGATAGCGTATTTGTACGTCGACCCATACGGGATAGGGCACTGAGTGATCATAGGCACCCCATCCATATGCGGCGTCCCTTTCTGTTCTATGCCATCCCAGTGAATAGCCAGGTCCTGGTCTGGGATCTTATTCTTCACTTCGACTATGATGATGTCATTCTGGCAGACGTTGATGGAGGGTCCGGGGGACTTGCCGTTGATGGAGAGAGCTGGTCTTCCATCGGTGTGGAAAGAGGGCTCCACATTGAACCGGAAGTAGCACTGGCGCGGCTTCACATTGAACTTGCATGGTCTGTAGCAGGATTTATCTACAAACATTCAAATGTATTAAGAAAATATAAGAAAGAAGCATACATAAACCATGAATAATGTGCATTAATTACCCCAATAGTTTCTTGTAAATTAACTAACTTGATTCTTAATGGATTTTTATACATCAATTCTAAAGGCATATATTTTAATAGAGTTTTACTTACAATCACTAGTAATATTTTTGTGGTCTTCAAGTTCTTTATAGGAATCATCACAGTAGTGTAATATTTTACAGTAGTTGCCGTAAGATAACCAAAGACAAAGAATTGCTGTTATAATAATACTTCCAAGCTTAAACAAGGTAAACAAAGTCAGTTTAAAGCTAACCTCAAAAAAGAACAATGATATGATAATAAAGTAAATTTACTCACCAGAATTTCTAGTAGTATCTTGAAACAGCAAATTTGCGGCCGCAGGTGAAAAACTGTCGATAGATGCTTTTCCATTATTACTAATATTCGCTACCACTATCATAAACAACACCACCCACTTCATTTTCAAAAATCCTCAAACTACTTAAATATTCTTACTGAAGTGTTTCATCCAGTAATTTACGAGTTCGTGCGTAAGCGTTTTAGAGAATTTCGTGAAAGTATTCCACGTTTTGCGCGTGGTTTGCGCGTAGTTCACTAAAGCCGTGCGCGCGCGCGCAGATTTGCGATCAACTGCAGAGAAGCCTCAAGCTTCATAACAAGTTTCACTGGCCCTCCCAACAAACGCTACTGCAGTTTGGTGATAGGCATGCCTCGCGCAAAAAAATGCATTAGCTTAGTAAAAGTAAAGCCTTGGAGATGGGTAGACATGAATCATCAAAATATTTTGCTTTCAATGTCAGTCAACGTCTTTGTCAATCATCAAAATTTTAAGATGATGTTTTTATACTCAAAGAAAATCGCTCATTCCTTTCAAATCTTCTTTGTATTAGGTACCCTCTTGACCTGCAATCTCCATTAATATTAATTAAATTTATGAAGTATTCTATCGGTTCACCAGCAATTTTTCTGGTAGATATAAATCCTCATGCATTTGTTCTACTTTCATCCAACTTACCCACCTGACTTCTGCTCCGGCTCCATGTAAAGACGTGCTCAAAAATATTAAGGTTCAGAAGACGCATAAAGTAATTACATTCTAAAAATAACAATTTCCTACCATCTCAAATATCCAGTCTATCCAGTCCTAGTATTTTGCGACAGGCTGTCGTTGTATTGCTCAAGTAACTTATACCTTGGTTTAGTACAACGATACCAGCTTCGGTCTGTGGCTTCAACCAGTAGACGTATTTCATCAACATCTCCAGATATTGTAACCAACTCATTCATGGATGAATCTAGTACAACCATAATTTCCTGGTTTCAGTGTTCAGTATTAAAGTACCTACAGGTTTTAATTTTATGAGCCATACATGCTATTGACAATATACTTTTACTGTGGCATCATATAAGGAAGATGTACCAACATGAAGCGATTTGGTGTAGTATGTACCTATGCATTTTGAAAGAAAATTGATAAATCTGGTTCAAGGACCCTCATCATTGCACTATTCTGTGCTATTTGACAGAAAGGCCTCCTACACTGAGGTCTATTTTCCAAAATTAACATAAATAAAATATACGCGGTCGTTATTCAGAACAGCATTACCTTCATCCCTCAAGCAAAACAACTTTACATTAATTTTCACCAAAACAAAACATCAAGTCTCTCTCATTATTCGCTTTCTTATAATTATAATCATACTTATAAATATAGGTTAGTGGTACCAAATTAAGGCCCGTATTTATAATCAGCTCTCAAGAGTGAGTTTGAGTCCGTATCAGAAATGTCATTTCAGTACAAAACGATCTGTCAAATCCATACTTAATATTGCTCTCAATCTTGAGATCGCTTTATAAATACGAGCCTAAATCCGGGTTCACAGTAATACTTATCACATTTATTTATTGTACGACTAATTATGATGATGTCTCTTGATGAATGAATGAATCCTTCATTGTTGTGTAAGCAAAAACTCATTAAAACAACGCAATAAGGGTTTACGTAAACCCTATTATTTTATGTAGCTTTTCACCGACGACACTTTGAGGGATACAAAATTAATAAAGCATATTATTTGGTACTACTGGATTGGATACCCTGTAGGAACAAAAATGGAAACATACAAATCTTTTGTCAAAAAGTAAAAACAAAAATTAACCGAGTTTCACAAAACTTAAAATTCATATAAAGTAACAATATGCGATTGCGACCGAAATTTGATCCAAAATACCACAAGGTTTCCGAATGCCGTTCCGCTGTTACCTCAACTCAACAACAAGTTTCAAAATATGGGCGCTTTTCCACTAGACGGCACGTCCACGGCACGTCCACGTCACGTCAACGGCAACGTCACGATATCGTGGCTCTGTTTTTCCACTAGACGATACCGTCGACGGGACGTCGACGGGACGTCGACGGTATCGTAGCCAGTCACCCTCGATTTTCCAGGGCCGTACTGAGTACTATTCTGACACATATTTCAGTAAAATTCTCATTCATAGTCTCGTTAAAAATAAAAAGTTAATGTAACGTATTTTTTATATATTTTACTTTTGCCTTTATGAATTAGATTGGCCCCATCTTAAAATTTCGGTATTAATATACAGGATGTGGCAAAAGTAGTCATCCGATGTTCTTTTGCTGTAACTTTTTTATTTAATTTGGTTCTGCTTGTGAAATAAGTTTATTTAATTCAATACAATTTATTCCATAAAGTCGCGAAAATAATCTTGGCCAAGTAGCCGCCACCAGAGTTGACGAAAAGAAGGTTGATTTTTATAGATTTTATCACTCTTTCCAGAACTTCGGGTGATAGGTTCTCGCATCCCGAGCGGTTTCTGAGGCTTGTGGACATTAAAAACTAAAAAAAAAACATAAGCAGAATTCTAGAATGGTTAAATCGGATGATCTGGCCACCAATGCAAATCACCAAAACGAGTGAAAAAGTGACCCTAAAATGATATAATCAACTCTGGCGGCGGCCACTTGGCCGATATCATTTTCGGTGGTGTCACCGCAACGATACAAAATAGCTGTTGGCACGGATGGTATTAACAGGATTCGCAAGTGCTTTGCTTTTGTGAGCTTAGCTTGTTTGTATCGGGATGGAATCCAACTCTTTAGGAGCAGCCGTTAGGCATGATCTCCGCAGAGTGGTCCACCCCGCAAGGGGGCACTTTATTTAATATCGAAGACTTCCGCGTCTGTAAAGTCGAAATTAAGATGAAACAGTGATTAACAAAGAACCAATGCTTTATCTTCACGCCGTTCAAGCAGAGCAGTTCTTTTAAGTCGTAATACTTACTACGGATATGATCAAACTATCTATAAAATACTTGTACTTTTAGCATATTTCTATGAAAAGGGATCTTTCCATACACACATACATACGTACATATAATCACGCCTTTATCCCTAAAGGGATAGGCAAAGCTGAAACGACCTAAAGAAAGGTCGTTCCACCACGTCTGACAAGTTTTAAAGGTTATTCCAATTCCAGATAGTAGATCTGTATATTGATTATAGTGACAGGTTATCAGTCCGTCGTCTAAATTACAATACTGAAACCCTCGAATACCTTAGCTGATTTTTACAGCATACCCGGGGGAAGATGCAGCTGGCACATTCTATGTTTTTCTATTACTCCCTGTCCAGCATGGAAGTCTGGGCTCTTACCGATTCGGGAAATATGGTTGGGTGGGAAAGATTTATATATTTTTGGCGAAATATTTAACTATTCAAATAGGAAAATTAAACTTAAATTATAATTTTTTCGAGAAGCCGAGAAATCGTAAAGCTCAAAACATCATAAACCTTAGTACGTACCTATTAAAATTTATGTTTTTATAATTAAAAATATCTTCACAAATGGCAACCCGAAACAACTATCACTGTTTATCAAATTTGACAATGACATGTATAAAAGTCTGTCGCAACTCCATAAAAAAATAAAAGTCTAGGAAACGGGCAACAAGTTTCATGGCGACTATTTTCATCTTATTCACTTCCTCAGTCTCACTCTTTCTTTCATAAATTCTTTCTATCTTCGTTTCGCGGTTATGTTTTGTCAGTGACATTTAGGCTCGTATTTATAAAGCGATCTCTAGTTTGAGTGCAGTATTAAGTGTAGATTTGACAGACCGTTTTGTACTGAAATGACATTTCTGATACGAACTCAAACTCGCTGTCACTCTTGAGAGCTGATTATAAATACGGGCCGTATTGTGTTGACGAAGCATTGTTTACTTGTTTCTCTAATTTTTCTTAATTTGTTTAAAGATAATTTCAGTTAGCAAACAAGTGAAACGTTATTAGGACTTGTAATCTTCCTTCAGGACTTGTAAGAAAGTGATAATAAAATTTTTATCTATCTATCTTATCTATCTATAATGAACTTTCGGCGCTGTGAAATATGTGGCCTAAGGTCAGGAAGAAAAGACGGCATTAAACGTAAATTTTTGGCTAGATTTCCTCTCGATGAAGCCAGATGAGATGATTTTTTATGATAATATCAAATATCAGTCATTATGAACTCTTCTTTAAGGAATGTTTTATCATATGAAATAGCCGGTTCATCTCCATAGTGCGGAATTTTTTTACTTTCATCGATATCGATATTGTTTTCAGATGTAAACTATGGGTCAAAATGGTGCCTACTTTGAGCGGCGCAGGATCACTAACCGGTGCCATTCGATTTCACAAGTACCGAAATAGAAACCAAATTGGTATAATACTATGCAGATTGCGTGAAAATACCAGTCTACGTACAAAAATGTTCGGATCCCGTTAGTAAATTAAAAAAAAGAAAAAAAAATGGTCTTGACTTATTTATTGTGTAACCTTTTGTTTTAATGGTAGAGGTATGATATTAAATAAATATACTTCCACCATTAAAACGAAATCGGGATTTTAAAAATATTTTTCAATGGTAATACGTCGGCTTCAACACATAAGGGCGTAACTGACAAGACGTAAATTGTTCAGTAGACACGTTTTTAGATGAAAAATAAGTTTGAAGTGTAAGAACTTTATGTTGTTTTAAATATGCACTAATCTTATTTTACTCATAGTTACAGTAGTCTATCTAGTTTATTACGACACTATTAATTTTACGGTCATATTTTTATTTTGTATGGAATATTCATTTATGTATTTTTTGAACCTTGATTTGCAAGTTACGCCCTTATGTGTTACACAGTTTTCGAAGTTTGTTAGAAGAGTTTTCGTAACGAATAGTGTTACGTTTATGTATATTTGTTTTAGTTAGGGCTGAATGTTTTGTTTTTAAATTTTTTCTTCTTCTTCTTGTCGTGTGGGCTCTCGACTCGATCGACTCGATGAACCCTATGTCCGAGTTTTTAAACCGCCTAATAGCACAGCGAATAGGCCTCTGACACGGTTCGTGTAACAGCCACTATAAAAGACAGCAACCGGGACCGACGGCTTAGCGTGCCCTCGGAAGCACGGAATCAGGTGATCCAGCCTGCATTGTCCTAACCAAACTGAGAAAAATATCACAAAGTGATAAATTGGCAAAATCGGTCCCAAATTGGTGTTCGAAATTCAAATTCGCAGGTGGCGCCAGAAAAATAAAAAAGTATACGATGGTGCGTTCAGAAATTTGATTAGATATTTTATTTATTTTTCATTCAAGTTATCTATATTTTTATTACAAGGTAATACCTTTATTTATTTTAATTACATTTAAATACTTATTTAAATTATAGGTAATATTTTAATAAATAAGAACTGCTTCCGATACGGATTTTCGGATTCGTAATAAATATAGATCTCGAAATTCTTAAAAGAACTGTATATTTAAGTGGTTTTGGTAAAAAATTACAGTTACGCCCTTATGTGTTGAAGCCGACGATATAATTCGATATGAACATTGATATCCATAATATATTCTATGTAGTATATGCAACACATCACTATTTTGTTTGTCATGTTGGTAAAATTGACAGTTTACTTGCGTATTGTTGGCCATAGATTTTGTTGCCGGTTTTGATATTTGTGCAGTTTTTTTTCCTATGGAAATGTAAACAAATCATATTTTTCAGTTTTTTTGTGCATCTAATTAATTTTATTTATAGCCAAATTGTTTTTATAAAGCAATAATGAATAAAACGATACAGAAAAGTGTGCGAATGATCATACTATACAGTGTTCAAGCAATGTATGGCAGAATTTCGGATTGATAGATTATTATCTGATATAGGAGCCGTTTTCAAAAGAACAGCAGATAAAACTGATGTGTGATCAGTTACAGAGCAATATCTAAGTGCAATAGTAGCATGTAACTTCAAAAAGTGTTCACAATAAATGAATATGTAGTTTATTTTATGTGATTTTGCAGTAAGCAGATGTTATCGATGTTTGTTATCATTATCAATGTGACATTCAAGTACATAAAGCGTTCATCAATACATTTTGGTACTTTATTATTTTTCCTTATATCTATATATAAGGGCTTTTTAAATTAAGTACAAATATTTTAAGCGTGGATTTCTTTCATCAAACTGAACAACTTTCTCCAAGGAACATAGGTCGAAATATGAAGAAAAAAAAATTTACCCTCCCATACAAATGGTGTCATGGGCCTTTGTTTTTCATTTCGACCCATGTTCCTTGGGGAAAGTTGTGCAGTTTGATGATAGAAATTCACCCTTAAAATATTTGTAGGTACTTAATTTAAAAATACCTTATTATATAAAAGAAGAAACTGACTGACTGACTGATAAATCAACGCACAGCCCAAACCGCTGGGTGTAGAGACTCCAAATTTGGCATGTAGGTTCCTTATGAGGTCTAGGGGGGTGTACTAAGAAAGGATTTTTCAAAATTCACCCCCTAAGGGGTTAAAATAGGTGATGGAAGTTTGTATGAAAGTCTGTGAGTTTCGAAGTTAGGATCTTAAAATTTTGGATTTAGGCCAATGATGTAAAATTAATAAACACGTGTTTCAAAGATTTTTATAATCAACCCTTGAAGGGGTGAAAAAGGCGGATGAAGCTGTCTATAAAAAGTCCTCCATTTTCAATTTAATAATCACTTTACTTATGGCTGCAACTTTCTAATTTACTTATTTATACATACATACATATATAAACATACAGTCATGCCTGTATCCCTAACGGGGTAGGCAGAGCATCAGTGAGTAAATAGAAACCTTTACTGCCACTTTCTCCTGTACTTTCTTACTCCAATAAATTAGAAAATACTTATATTGTCACGTCTTTATCCCTTACGGGGTAAGCAGAGCTTCAACGGCTTACTGGAAACCGTTTTCGCTACTTTCGTCACTACTTTCTCATTCCAATAAATCAATACATACATAATATTAATATTTATAGTCACGCCTGTATGCCTTACGGGGTAGATAGATTATCAATGGCTTACTAGAAACTTACATGATTAAACAGAACTTTAATACTAAAAAAATTCAAGCATCAAAACTTGTTTTTTATCACTCTATGAGGAGAATAGAAGAATAAGAATTTGTTCATTGGTGATGCCATATAAAAGACAGTGGCGCCCTCATGTTTGCCAACCTCTAAGTTGTAGAAATGTCGTAGGATGATTTGATAATTCGAATTTTCCCAATTACTCTACAAAATCCAATAATCAAGATTATTTTGAACTGCCGAAACTGGAATAATTAGACAATAATGAAAATAAAGGGCCAACAGCATGAATGAGCACAAAAATCATTCACCCCTTTTAATTGTATAGATTTATTGTATGTATTTATTATGAATGCAATAAATTAATATAAATATGAATCTTGAACTGACAAGATCAAAATAAGTTCGTCTATTCTATAGGTATACCTACTGCCATCCCTTTCTAAGCGCTTATATATTTTCACTGGGTCTTATTTACAGAATCGGCACCGTTTTATAATATTATCCAAGTTTGCATAATATCCTATCGTATAGGGCTATCGTGAAAATTCAAAATTTGAAATCAAAAAACAGTCAGTGACTAATCATCTGTAGAATCACACATAAAAAAAAAACATTATGCCTGCCTAGGGTTATCGCGAAAATTCGAATTATGGATTCATTCTACAACATACACCGTTGACGGTATCGTGACGATACCGGTGGGAATCACTGCCATGCCGTTGACGTGCCGGTGCCGTGCCGTCAAGTGGAAAAGCGTGTCATATAATTTGATTGATTTTCATACATTATCTCTTCCACGATATCGTCGACGATAACGTGCCGTTGCCGTTGCCGTTGACGTGCCGTCTAGTGGAAAAGCGCCCTATGGCTACATTACATTTTGCTAAGGTCAGAACCAGTTAGTACGAAAAAGACAATTTACTTATCTATACAGGGTATTGCAAGAAATGAAACTCAAAATAAAGGAGATGAATTTATTACTCATTAAAATTAAACTCTTTAAGAAACAGGTGACTAAATGAGAAAAAGAAAGAATTCTGCATCAATTAATTGTTCAGGTTTCTCCAGTTGGAGAAAATATTTAATTTCGTGAACGTGCTTTGTATGTATAATTCGTTTCACATCCTGTATTTTTACACTTATAAAATATGGAATTACATGATATTAAATATGTAATAGCTGTCAACGAGCTCATTCCCTTTACTTAAAACTGAGAGGTGTAAATAAAAGGAAAATAAAACATAAGTAAGTTTTCATGGTGTCTTTTGCACTCACAGTACTATATTTATTTCTAAATGTTTTGATATTTTGAGAAATGAGTAGAGGTTGTTGCACTAACTATGTTATTATTCAGTGAAAGTGGTAAAGCCTCCAACATTCTAGGGCCAAAACTATATTTTAATTACCTTACTTCTAATCTAAAATTTCATAACTGTTACGAATTTAAACATGAACTGAATTGTAGTTGCAAAAGTGTAGATGTTTACAGGTATAATATCAGCAGCCAGTATTTCCACCTTTGCTTGAGCGTTTAGCAGCATCACATATATCGCCTTCTGAATTTTCACATCAAACTTTTCCCACCCGCAAGCGTAAACAGCTCTTTCTAAATTCTCAGCGGAGTTGATTAGTCTTTGGCAAAGAAAACAGTACAGAAAGAAGACAAGAAAGCAGTAGACCAAAATTGGGATGAAAGCTAGCCATTCAGGAAGAGGCAAGTAGAAGAATAAGGAGATACATACAGCATTGGAGCCGAAGTTGATACCTATAGGCATGCTGTGGAGCCGCTTCAACTTGTCAATGATACTTAGACATAATATATGACGCTGCAACAACGACGGTAACTTTTGCCTGACGTGATCATCGTCGACATCAGGTCGGTTGAAGGTCATCATTTCGTCAGCCAAGAGCTGGTACATGACAGACGTGTGGTCGATGAGGAGCAGCAGCAAGGCTTGATAGTTCAGCACCACGACCATGATGGACAACTCTTGGAGGCACATGATCAGTGAACAGATCTGTCGTTTTGGAAACGCTGACAATGGCCGTATACCTTAAAATGTAACATTAGTTAGATAAATGGCTGCAATAATGAAGCTACATTTTAAAGAAGCTACTTACGTTTACCTACCAACGCAAGGTGTCATAGAGAACTCGTTGTCAACATTGGACCGATGTGGCAAATAGATAAGAGAGGCATTGGTGCAGTTGACAGCATAAAAGAAAAGCAGAATCCTATAGATGGTCCGCACCATCTTCTCATGTTTCTTCCGGAACTCAGGGGAGTCCCTGGCCATACTGTCACTTTGTTTTACCTCTTTCATTATTGCTCGTAACAATGGCCTGATGAAAGATAAATTGTAAGAAAACCAAGTTATGAAATGTGCTTATTGAATACATATTTTCAATTTCGTAGTTTCACTTTCTTCCGTGCTGGACGATAACAACATAAAAATGTGCTAGTTGAACTTTCCGAAAAGGGCTTTGAGAGTTTCGGTATATTACTTGTGGGAAATGGCATGCAATACGTGATAACGGCTACAACAGCTTTTACTAAGCCATTGAGGCTCTGCCTACCCCGTAAAGAATAAACGACATTTTATATACAATAATTAAACTTGTTTTTGGCATTTGTTTAACTTACCTTTGTGTCAGAAACCAATAGCTATTGTTAGCAATAAGAATAAGGAGGGAGACGTTGACGTAACTCTTAATGAAGTCACCAGCTCCTTGTGCGTAGTTCATCTGATACACCAGGTTACCAACGCCGTACACGTAGAACAACATGGAAAGGTGGATGATCCAGAATGGAGCTAAAATTAAATATATAAAAAAATACTATTCCAACAAAAATGGCCAAAAGGCATGTAGAAGGTCAGTACTCCAACCATCAGCGCGATGGACAGACAACATCATAAAACTGACGGGACCAAACTGGATGAGATAAGCGCAATACCTAAAGTCGAGGAGTTACCCTGCAATGTGTGGAGCACGACTGAATGAAGATGATGATGATCCAACTCAACCTGTATAACAGGTAACCACCAACCTGATTTTGTGGATTTCTTTATTGCGAGGTTGTAGTCCCTAAGTCGCATTTTGCTTTAATTAAACTGTTTTTCTAAAGGTGGCCTACTGGTAATTGCCTGTACATTATGAACAGGCCACGTAAAAGGCGATAAATACTTGAAACTTTCGTCTCTACATTTTTGGCGGACTCCGAAACTTTTATTTATAAAAAACTCAGATCATTCCTAGTCCACGCTAAGTCCGTGCTAAACTAGTGCTAATAGATTGTTTCCTAGGTGTAATCATCAGCTTCACCGACACTAAAGCCGTAATGACCGGGAAGCGCCAGTTCCACGTAACTTTCCGGTTTAGGCCCGTATTTATAATCAGCTCTCAAGAGTGACAGCGAGTTTGAGTTCGTATCAGAAATGTCATTTCAGTACAAAACGGTCTGTCAAATCAGCACTTAATACTGCTCTCAATCTTGAAATCGCTTTATAAATACGAGCCTTAGAGTCTCATTATTAATGGAAAAAGGTATGCTCATTGCTCGTCGTATGTGACAGTTTTCAAAATAACGTTGCTGGTATAAATTGAATGCTAATCCTTTTGCAAAGATCTACTACGGTAGAACATAGATACAATGGTTGGCGTCTGATCATTCTTCCCAATCACTATAAAATGAAATCAAAAAGCTAAAACAGCTTTCTCGATACGGGATAGAGGCCACGCTTGGTGGGCGAGTTGACGAACGCAGAGTAATGTAAAATATTGGTGGCGATTTTGTTGTAGATACAACTTAACTTATTTTAGTTTGGCCCTGTCACTTTGTAAATTTGAATAATACAACACAGTATATAACACGGGAAAATACTTACTAAAAATAGTAATTCGCTCTTTATCAAGAGAAAACCCAGCCAGTGAAGGAACAATATTCACAAGCCAAAACAGATTATCCACGCTATTTTCAGTAAGTCGACTTTTTATTTCCAAGACTTTATTCCTGATCAATTCGAATAGACCCATTTTGTTTTGAAATATTTGTTTTTTTCTGACGTAAGTATGTTGATGTCAGGTTCAAATCCAACCCAATAAACCTTGGTGTTACAGTTTTTAAAACGCCTAACGCAGATCAAAGACAAGAAAAATATACGTGACAAACTGAAAAATAATGGAAATTATGGTACGATTTTTAATAATAGGTGATAATTGCAGGTGGTGATAATTATTAGTATATGCAAGCAACAAGACAAGCTATGTCCTGTGACAGTTACTACAATATTTTATTTTTGTTTGTATCTTCGTCGTCATCGTGCCTAATGCAAAAGAACTTTGAAGAATACACTCATCAAATTTTAGCCAAGCATTTCGATATCTTTGTGATCGTCTACTTAGAAGTCCTAGACCCTAAGACGTTCTAATTTTTAAATAAATAAGCGAAATGTGACGTAATCAAAAATAAAAATAAAAATTTAGTACAAATATAAAATAAAATATATTTGAAGACGGTTGGACACAGAAATTTGACGACCATATTATTATTAACTTTATAATAAGTAAGGTACTACAAAAGAAAACTATCGTGAAAATATATTTAATATCTGTGTTTAATAAAATTGTAGCTATTTGTCACTACACTACTATTATCGCCTTTTACCTGTGATTATAAAAATGACAAGTGTATAAAACATTCCAGCCATGACCGTATTTTAATAATTCAGTACAATATACAGTATCATTATTGTGTAGTGTAATTAAATCTTTTTTTCGACTAATTTAATTTTAATATTAATATAATAACCGATAATATTTTAGGAGTAAGTCTAGGTACTATGTATTTGACATTTACAAAGAATTTAGGCTACAGTTTATAAAAAGTTTTGTATACTACTTACTTACTTAAAATATTTTGCTATTGGATCTATAAAATTTTACCAAACTATGAATACGCCATCTAGTTTCATCATTACTAAATACCAACGCCGTAGGTGTAGCTATTGAGAATCGTCATACAGAACAGAACCATTACCTCCGAACCCCACAGCAGCAACATAGCTTGGGTGCTAGTATTTCTGATAGCTAATAGATGGCGCTGGATTAAACAAAACAACCATGAAATCACTGACTTTTCCTCATAGCATTTGCACTGGCTTATATTGTCTCATAATTATTTTATAAAGGTCAACCGGTTTCCATTCCAATCACCTCACCTGACTCTCGAAAACTGTGAACCATCATAATTACTAAAAAAACTTTTATGAGATATCTAATTTAAAGAATGTCACATTTATCTTTCTATACCTACATACAGCAAAGGATTGATAGCCGAGTTCAAATGAGAGACGATAATGCAGACGTTAGTCAAGGGGTTTGGAACGTCCAGTTCTGGAAGGAAGGCTTTGATCGCGTTTATAGTGTAGAGTGAGATCCAGCAGATAATGAAGAAGAAGACGATGATTTAAATAGATGAAAAGGAAATTTCAAAGTTGGGATCTAAGTATCTTTGAATTGTAGACATACATTACATTTGGTTGATGAAAGTTCCCGTATGTTTGGAAACATATTTAATGGTAAGATAATCTACATTTAATATTTTAAAGAGGAAACCTTTTTAGATAGGTGTATTTCGAAACTGTATAGCAAAAATTATTCGCTAATTATTCGCTATTAAGCATATTAGGGTTAACTAAACCGCGGTCGGCTCGTGCTCGTGGATGAGACATCAATAAGGATGACTAAATTATACCTACCTGTCTGAACAATTGTACCTACCTACACTACATTACTGATTTATTATAATAAATAAGCACTAGTAGGAGTAACAAAATTAGGAATTTCATTACTTTAAACTACATTTAACCATAATTGTTAGCATAAGATAACGAAAGCCAAAGTAAATTTAAAACTTAAATTAAACACTTTAATTTACCTAATTATAAAAATGAGAATGTTTTCAGTTCAGTCAGGGATGAATTCACAGCATTTCAATTTCGAAATATGTCATATCATTATCATGCACCCTTTATTATTATTATTTTTTTGTTTTATACATTTTTGTATCTCTCCGAAGAGGTATTCTGGCACGGGCCGGAGCCAAGTGCTATAGTGAATCTAATGACAGAAATTTTCGGACTATCCTGCATGTATTGAGAATGACTGCTTTTTGCATGAGTATGAGTGTGGATGTGTTCATTTTGAGTGTATGAAGACTGGTGTGTAAGGTTTTTGGAATGACTCCTGTGCTAGAGATAATTATTGGGATTGTTCTAACCGAGCTAACTTGCCACTGTTTTTTTATTTCTATGGTAAGTTCAGTATATTTAGCAATTTTTTCTGTGTGTGTGGCCAATAAGTTGTGTGTGTTGCATACTGCAATGTCAATAAGCAATACTGTTCTGTTATTTTTATCTAAAACTGTTATGTCTGGTCTATTGTAATGTATGGTTTTGTCGGTGACTATTGTGCGATCCCAGTATATTTTATAATTATTGTTTTCTAGTATTGAAGATGGTTGGTATTTATAGTAAGGCAATTTTTCTGTTACAAATTTGTATTGGTAAGCTAGATTTTGATGTATTATTGCTGCAATTTGGTCGTGGCGGTGCTTGTAGTCTGTCTGGGCTATGGATTTACAAGCGCCGGTGATGTGCTGAATCGTCTCTGAGTTGCTATGGCAGTGTCTGCATGAATCTGTAGGTAGGTTCGCTAATTTCAATATATATTTTTGGTAGTTGCGGGTATCTATAATTTGGTCCTGGATTGCCAACATGAATGCTTCAGTCTCCGGGAAAAGCTCACCTCTCTGCAACCATAAGTTCGACGCAGCTTTGTCGACGTGAGGTTGCTCGAGATCGTGACGGTGTCTTCCATGGAGAGACTTCTGCTCCCATGCGGCAACTTTGTCTTTGGTTTCAGTAGTTCTTTCGTTACGTTGTATAGTGTGATCTTGGAGGTTAAGAGGTGTAAATTTTTTATCTACTTGGGCTATTTGGCTGTGTAATGTTGAATCCTGAGAGCGAGTGTGGAAGTATTTTCTGAGTGATTTAATTTGATTGTTATGGAGATTGGTTATATCTATGACGCCCCTGCCACCTTCTTTCCTAGACAATGTGAGTCTTTGAACGCAAGACCTTGGATGATGCTTGCGGACTATTATTATAGCACCCTTTAGACAAAGAAATTGCTTTAGGTACCTACTATACTCCGTTTTTTTAACGTTGCGTTATCGATACCAACTTGTTTTTGCGGCCCATAAACAACTATTTCCCTGCAACTTAGCAGAGGTTCAAATTTCGGAACCGCAGACAATAACCTTGTTACAAACATATGTTTTGCGGTTGACTTTCTTTAAAATTGTAAAGAAAAAGTAATTTATGGACCGCAAAACAAGTTTGTATCGATAATGCAACGTTAAAAATACAGAGTATACATTACAACTTTGTAGGAGCTCTAAAGTGTTTACAAACAATATCAAAAGCGTAACAGCATAACATGTAATCAATAAAAACTTGAGTCAATAAAATAGAATAACAAATAACACAGTCACGGGTTATCCAGTAGTTTATGAATTACCAACGGCTTGTTTTCACTGTGACTCAAGCCATTGTTAATTTACGTCAAACAGGGTATAGTTTTATAAACTTTACCTCCTCGGTTACCATAACATTACTTACTTAAAGAAATTGATATGGGAACCTTTTGATTATTTGAGATTAGACATTTGAAGTACCTAGCTAGTTAAATATTTGTTATACAGGGTGTAAAAAAAAGTACTGCGTTTCTCTTCCACTAAGAATGATAACAAACAACTTTCGCAAAGCACAAACATTTTAGAGCGATATAAAAGTTTGTCTTGTCCACACCAAATTGCAGATGATGAGAGCATCTTTTTGTATGGAAAAGTCATGTTTATTCTTCGAGTTAAAAAATTTGTGCCTTTGGAAAGTTGTTTGGTATCATCAGTAGAACATGTGGTTTAGTACTTTTTTTACACCATATAATTTGTCATTTGACTGATACGGGCAGATGATGATTTGAAAATTTCATGATATTAAAGAAAATGTTTGCTATGATTGTAGTACAAAATATTGAATGACTTAATATTTTATAATCCATCACTTAGGATATTGGATCCAAGATACTTCATTATCATAAATCCTTTCTTTCACCAAATTTTTTTTTTTTTTTAGTTAGCCTGAAATGTCCCACTGCAGGGCAAAGGCCTCCCCTTTCTTTTTCCACTGGTCCCGATCACAAGCCAAGGTTTTCCAGTCTTAATTATCAAATATATTGATCCGTGATATACACGACATGTCATACCTGTATTTCTTTATCTCTAGTGTATTATCGTAGTTTTCCCACGACTCTTACCACTTATCAAATAAAAGCGAACAACTTGATTAACCAGGTGCATTGTGTTGTAAAGAAATTGGATCACTGTTAAGAATCATAATCACTGATAAGAACTAAAATCTAGAATGGGAAATGTACCTAAACAACATTTTGACATTAGAATGATAGACAAGGAAGTCACTATAATGGTTATCCTATAAAAATTTAGATATTTGTATAATTAAATTATACGTCTATTATATTCTTATTAGAACCCCTGGACGTTAGGTATTTGGTCAAAAGGACGCGCTTATAACATAAGTTTTATGATATTATTGATAAAAGTACAAAAATTATTAAATAGCAGCGCCAGTCTAAACAAGTCAATTAAATTACCAAAAGAAAATCCCAGTTTCACCCTCTGAATTTGACTTATCTTTATATTGTGTTTTCATTCTCCAAATAAATTTTAAAGGGTTTGTTTCGATCATTAAACTAAACATGTTTCTCTATGGAACATTATAGGACTTTATAGGTAGGTCAAAATATATGTAAAAAGGATGTTGCTCCCATACAAAATGTTTTTTTTTCTGTATTTGGAACTCATACAGTCAAATATAAAATGATTGGAACAGCTATTTGTATGGGAAGTCCAAATTTCTTTTTCATATTTCGACCTTTATTCCATAGAGAAAGTTGTTCAGTTTCACGGTGTAAACAATCCCTTAAACTTTCTTTGATAAATGAAAAATCTCGCTGTATAATATTTTGAAATATACAACATAGAACATCTTCTTCCATCTGGACTGGGAGCGATAGAAAAACATAGAATGTGCCAGCTGCATCTCCTTCCGGGCATGCTGTAAAAACCAGCTAAGGGATTCGAGGGTTTAAGTGTATTGCAATTTATAGGCGAGGGGCTGACAACCTGTCACTATAGCAATATATATTATCATCTGTAATAACCCTCAAAACTTGTCAGACGTGGTGGAACGGCTTTTGTTTAGGTCGTTTTTGCTCTGCCTACCCCTCTAGGGATAAAGGCGTGATTTGTACACTTTGTTGAAAATAAAACTCCGGTCTTTGCTTTAGACAGTCTCTTTTTTTTATTCGACCAAAAACTCTCACTGGTCTGTCTTTGTCAAGTCGTCAAGTCAATCTTCAATTGTCACGTCAAAGTCAAGTTATGGTCAGCAAAGGGCTGCAGAAAGGAGTCTGCAACATCCTCTGTATATGTATGTACCTATGTATGTAGAACGTCAAAATCTAACATAATGTTTCGATCATAATATCTAGTTACTGTTTCTCACACAGTTTTATCAGCTGGCATTCCCCCGGAGCGAGCCGACTCATACATATTCAACATAATAAAAGTTGTAAATAAATGACTGCTTCCTACCTATATTATGTTGACTGTCATTCATATTGTACTAAATAACCTACTTTCAATACAAATGAAGATTTTTGAGAAATAATATATTTTGTAGACTATAGACTGTCTCTGAGTGTGTAGAACCCTAGTAATATTATATTAATTATATTCTGTGGTAGAACATAGGTTTTTTAGCTTGTGCAAATTTTAGTTTTTTTCTTACAACCAAGCTGCTGCCATTGTACTATTCCTACCTATTCAACGTATGATTGCTTATATGCACTTTTATGTAATCTTCTTATCGTGTAAGTATAAAACAAGCTAATCTGTACTACTGTATTGTGTACTGTGTCAGTTAGTATTTCGGTATAATCCGCCATAAAGGAAATTGCATTCATAGTATGCATGAGATCAGTAACAAAGAGATCTCTTTCAGCCAACCCATTGGTTGTGAACATGTAGTGAGTGAATGTAATTAATGTGGTTTATTTATGGTTAGAATAATAAATTAATAGGTATAATTGTAATTTTAACAATTAATGCTGATTAAACTAATTTAATTTCCTGTTTTGTCCCTGAAGTATTTTCAATTAATTTGTATGCTTTTGTTATTCTTAGAGAATAGTTTTAAATAATAGTGTTTGTAGTTTTATTTTTCAGAATATGTAAACTTAGATAAGTAGGTACCTAACCTAATAAGATAACAGTGATAATAAACAAACGAATGTGATTGATTGTTAAGTATACAAAATACATGTTTTTAGTTATAAAGGAGTTTATTCATCAGACTACAGTAATACACAACATTCTTCGCAAAACAATCTTATAAAATACAATAGAAACAGAAGTACGGTTGTTTTATTTTTCCTTATAAGCTAAAGCCAATTCATAATATCACAATACAAGAAAATTCATACTTTACAAATAATATTTTTTACATTATTTCCTTAAACAAAACACGATTTACAAAAACATAACTTAATCGCACAAACACTGAGCAACATTGTAAAGATACTTTGACTGTGTGTTGAATTCGGTATTTATCGTCATAAAGTAAATATGAATTTGAAGTAGTGTTTTAGAAGATCCAACAAATGTATGTTATTTACAAGACTGCCATTTCAAACACTTTACTTAGTTTTACATTTTTTCACGCCTTAAATAGACGACCTTAGTAGATTTGCGGTGATAATTTGCTATGCAAAGCAATCATTATCGCTTCGAGACTAAATTACTTAAATTATAACGAAATTCTGCGACTTTTTCAACAAAATGATTCGCCTAATTCTACCTATCATGTTTTAAAAATTAAATGTTCATACAAAGATGGAATTTGAAAATATTATTTCTTCATGTGAAGCTGACATCATCTCATTATCATCACAATACATCATGACAAGACAATACATAGAACTGAAAAGGAAAATAGTAGCTGCTGTACTAACAGATATTCAGACAGAATGGTTTTACAATGTTATTCACTATTAATACTTATTATTTCTTGACAAACAGGTCTACCTTACCACAATGTCATTGAGAAACAGTCATTTACCCTTAACTTTACAATACGGATTATTACTCATAAGTTTCAGTATCTTGCTTAAGAACCTTTTGATCTTAAAATACAAATCTTAATTTAAAACAAATGCAGCCAATACTGCTGTTAGTATCGCAAAGGTGGGGAAACTTCGGCTGGCAGAATTCCTTTGGATGGACTTGTCTGCGTAAGTCTGCAGCAGCTGGCAGGGTACATCCTTGCGCATGCGAGTGGTAGGGGTGGTGCGGACGACGTAACAAATCATGTCAGGGGTCACCTCCACAGGTTTCCCTTTCACATCTAGCGCATCGACCACAGTCGTTGTGTTGGTTACGGTTGTCGTCACCACTGACTGCTGAACAGGATTACTTGCATTAACAGCTGGTGGTGGTTCTGTAGTGTTAACTGGTATTGAAGTAACAGCAACAAAAGTGCCGTTGGGGAGCTGTTCGTACAGAACTTTTACTGTCGTCGTCTCGACTGTCATCGGGTTAGTGTTGTTCACTATTGTGACGTTCGTCACAGTGGTCGAAGATGTTATAACGGTATGATTTTGCTGCCCCGATTGATTTTTCTGTTGCTCGGCAAGTATGAAGTTTAAGATCAAGTTGCAGTCGATTCTGGTTTCCTCCGTCGATGTTTTTGTCTTCAGACCGAATTTGCATACTTCGCCTGGCTGTCCCTTGTAAGTACCTCCTCCCGAAGATCCGGAGTGTCCATGTGACTGGCTGACGGCGTATGCTGTTCCTGCGAGCGCACCAAGGTTCAGAAGCGCCAGACCCGTGAGCAGCGTGCCGTATTTACTTCCTGAGTCTTTGTACTTGTACACGTACGTCGGTGGCGTGCCGTGGTATACCGGATAATCTACTCGTCTACCATTGGACGTGTACGCAATACTTTGCGGGGGATTGTAATGATAGTGGTGATGGACGTTAGTGGTTGAGCCTGCAGATCCTCTGTTGTTATTGCCAGATAATCCGCCTGATGATGGATAACCATGGCTACCTCCGGATGATGGGTAGCCATGATTTTGTCCTGATGATGGGTAGGCATGATTTTGACCTGACGATGGGTAACCAGCGGGTCTTCCTGGACTATTTCCTGAGAGTCCTCCCGAAGAAGGATAGCCATGACTGCCTCCTGATGAGGGATAGCTGTGGCTGCCACCTGATGAAGGGTAGCCGTGCCCGCCGCCTGAGAGGCCACCCGAGCTTGGGTAACCGTGTCCTCCACCGCCACCAGAAAGGCCACCAGACTTTGGATAACTATGTCTGCCGCCACCACCACTACTGAAACCTTTTCGCGCAGTTATAGGATCAAGAATAGAAAGCGCTAGAATCGCGCAGAACAGCGCGCACTTGTAGAACTGCATGATGCAAACAGATAGAAACGCTCACTATTTTGAGAATCGAACGCACGAGCGCGTCGTTCACTCTCGCGCAACTGACTGACGTGAAGTTGGTCGCGTGCGGTGATGGTGATGCAAACTGCACACCTCGATGATTCACGAGAACTTCACAGTAACTTAAGTGTTACCAACTTTAGAAAAAAAAAATACAAACTATTTTGTTAAATAAAAAACAAAAGAAATAAAAAAACAATTGGTTTTATAAGTTCTGAGACCTTAGCGACAATTAGATTTTCAGTCTACTCTTTACCATGACGCATGAAACTTCGTTGAATAACAATAAATTTAATCGCGGTAATAATCCCGTTCAAAATAATAATCTAATTGTAATATTGGTTTTAGTACCGTTTACCAGAAGATTGATATACTTAATTATCGATTACATACATGCTCTCTCTCGTTGCATAATAGTTAAATTAGGGGGCGAAGGTTCGGAAGGGGAGCTCCGCATCGCTCCTTACCCTACTTCTGCCCTCTAACCACGAGCTGTATTTTTTAATCATTCGAATTGAAATGCGCATTATGTTTTCATTGAGTAGGTAGTAGGTACCTACATTCTCGTGCGAATAGTATGGAAATCGCATTGGAATGTTACACTTTGCTATTAAAACTTTGTATAAAATTGAACGTGATTTTTAAAATAGTTATCAGATTGTGCAGAATTTTAGAAACTAGCAACATTCTTAGGAAAAAGAAAACGTCTAAAGTTTGTTTACCTGCTCGGTATCTACTACGTCAGCTGTGGGTTTACCTTGCATTGTTGGCCCGTTCTTATTGAAGGATTGGGTGAACGAGATAGAATAACACAAAATTATTGGGAACATTCTATACAGAATATTATATCTCTCAGTTAATTGATATTACTTTTATGTAAATCTATGATGATGTAAGTAAAGTAAGTATATTCTAAAATATTCTTTAAAATTAATCATGACAAATAGTTTGTATGTTTTAATTATTATTATTATTTATGTCTATACTGTCCCACTGTTTTTTAATTGTACCTAATAAAAACTAATTTTAATGAAATCTAATCCAGTAATAAAAAATAAATTAAATAAATAAGAAAAAAATAAGATTAAATTAATACTTTTTCCTCATGATATTCTTGCGCATGATTCTGATTCAGAACGTATGATGACATCTGTAGAATATTTCTTGTATAATTTTGCTTCCACTATACTGAATCGATTTCACTACAGCTGTGGTTTAGACCGCATCGTATAACTTTTTAGTATGCCCGTATTTGAACAGATGGCGTTAGTAAAATATCGCCCATACAATCACGTATGTATTTCTTAGGAGGTAGGTAGGTAGGTTTCAGTATCATGCCACGAAAAAAAATTATAACCGATTCGAAAAAATCGTAGATCCGCGGCTGTTCCTACCTATCGGTTCCTATCCTACCAGTATTTGCACTTAGTCAGTGCATGAAAAGAAATAAAACTCAAGAAATATGCTCGCACGTTATATAATTTTCAAGCAACAATTGACGAATCATTAGAACAAGCATAACATCAACAGCACAATCATTAGAAGACGGTTGCGTCAACTAAAAATCGTTAACGTCTAAAAATATTTAGGAATAATCGTAATCTTTATAAATAATGGGTATTTTCTCTACTTACAATAACATATAATAAGAATAATCTCTCTTAGCAAATGTCTTCATGACTGTTAAAGCTTCAAGTAACGCTATTGTACGCCGGGAAGGCCCGGCAAGGCTCGTGTCAGCTGTGGCTATGCTCTCCGCTGACGCTGCGCACTCTTCTGATCAGTTCCTCCACCTTCCTGTAGGGGCTCTGACAGCGCTCAGAGCTGGAATTGATGAGGTAAGGAGTTCCGTCACCCTCTCTGCCTTCAGGCGTGTGCCGCCCGCTCGACCCATCGGCTCCGACTCTCTGCAAAAATGGCTCTTTATCAGGTACTACCGGCGCAGAAGCAACTACTGCTTTATTGTCCTCCTCAGCGGCTAGTTTCTCTTCTTCCTTCTGTCTCAGCCACACTGGAGAATTCACGTATACTTTCGGCCGAGTTCTTATAGCGTTGCATCGTTCTAAGTCAGGTCTTCGCAGTGGTACCGGAGGTCTGTAAGCGGCTGGGATGGGGACTCCTCTGCCGAGAATCGTGCAGATAAGACCTTTTAGCGCTGCACGAAAGTCTTTCAAGTGATACGCGTACAGCAAAGGATTGATGGCAGAGTTCAAATGAGAGACGATGATGCAGACGTAAGTCAACGGGTTTGGAATGTCCAGTTCTGGAAGGAAGGCTTTGATTGCATTTATGGTGTAGAGTGGGATCCAGCAGATGATGAAGAAGAAGACGATGATGGCAAGGTTCTGGGTGGCCTTGACTTCTCTCTTCTGTGCCGCTCCTAGGACCCGGAGCATGGTGCCGCTGGAGTAACGTCCTCCGTGCCCGTCGACCGTCATCACCTCACTCATCTGAAAATAATAGCTAAAATTAGTGAATCATGCACGCATTATAACCGTTAAAACGGCAACGAATTTTATGGTGTACCTATCAAAATCCAGATTTCGAACAGCTTCCAATTTTTTAACGGATCACTGGGGTTCACTTTGCCATGTAATCAAATAAGATAAAGCCAGGATATAAAAATCCTCAAGGCTATATTGGAACAGAATTATGAATACCGGTAAACATGAATGAGGTCTTATAAGGCGAACAGGAAATTACAATAATATGTATTGAATCTTCTTATCTTTCTTCGGGTTTTCCCACAGGGTTTTCCTTAACATCGACTGCTTATTCACAAAGGAAAAGGTCAAAACTATAATGCATCTTTGAGCACCAAAACTGTTTCTGTGGTCTAGTCGTATGAGCGTTGGTCGTTGGTCTAATTCCTGTTAGGTAATATCTTTATTTTTGTGAAGTACAAGAAGAGAAGGTAGTTGTAGTTCATGACTTTCACGGAGTAGCAACCTAGGAGTGTGTGCTCTTATTTCAAAAGATCGTAGGTACCTACAGTTCCCAAAAGAGTAGATGTTTTGTTAGTTACCTGTTTGACGACAACTCGATAGATATGGGCATAAAACGCCGCCAGCAGGACGCTGGGAGTCACAATGGTCGCGAAGTACAGGAACAGGAGGTAGTTGTAGTCCATGACCTCCACGAAGTAGCAGCCTGGGAGAGTGTTGCCAACTGCTGCGTGCCACCCGAACAGAGGTAGCAGGCCCACGATAGCGCCAGCCACCCAGCATACTGAGATTATCACTGGAATAGAAGAAAAGACACTTTAAAGCTGCGAAAATTATTATAAATTTGTGTTTTGAGGAACTTCGTATAACTGGAAAACGTTTCAAGTGATCTAAGTATCGTAAGTACGTTTTATCTGCTTCACTTATGCACTTTCTCTACCGTATGGCGGCTGTGAGAGATTTATTTTTAGATTTATTTAAACTGTCTGTTGTGTTATTTTTCTATGTGTAGGTTGGTCCTACGTTTCCTCTGTATTTTCAAGTGTGCAATAAACTGTTAAATAAATTAATATTTTTAATATGTATTAACTTTTTACATCAAAAACTACTCGACTGATTCTTATTTTAATTTTCTAGTAAGATAGGCTTGAACTCACTTAAACCCACAGAATATATTACCAACTTATAAGACATATTGCCTCCGACTGCATGAGATTTTTGTGAGATTTTGCAGCAGATGGACTTGTTGGTTTGGAGACAGAAATAAACCTCCTTGTTTCTATCTTTTTTGAAGTAATAAGTTAATACATATTAAAAATATTAATTTATTTAACAGTTTATTGCACACTTGAAAATACAGAGGAAACGTAGGACCAACCTACACATAGAAAAATAACACAACAGACAGTTTAAATAAATCTAAAAATAAATCTCTCACAGCCGCCATACGGTAGAGAAAGTGCATAAGTGAAGCAGATAAAACGTACTTACGATACTTAGATCACTTGAAACGTTTTCCAGTTATACGAAGTTCCTCAAAACACAAATTTATAATAATTTTCGCAGCTTTAAAGTGTCTTTTCTTCTATTCCAGTGATAATCTCAGTATGCTGGGTGGCTGGCGCTATCGTGGGCCTGCTACCTCTGTTCGGGTGGCACGCAGCAGTTGGCAACACTCTCCCAGGCTGCTACTTCGTGGAGGTCATGGACTACAACTACCTCCTGTTCCTGTACTTCGCGACCATTGTGACTCCCAGCGTCCTGCTGGCGGCGTTTTATGCCCATATCTATCGAGTTGTCGTCAAACAGGTAACTAACAAAACATCTACTCTTTTGGGAACTGTAGGTACCTACGATCTTTTGAAATAAGAGCACACACTCCTAGGTTGCTACTCCGTGAAAGTCATGAACTACAACTACCTTCTCTTCTTGTACTTCACAAAAATAAAGATATTACCTAACAGGAATTAGACCAACGACCAACGCTCATACGACTAGACCACAGAAACAGTTTTGGTGCTCAAAGATGCATTATAGTTTTGACCTTTTCCTTTGTGAATAAGCAGTCGATGTTAAGGAAAACCCTGTGGGAAAACCCGAAGAAAGATAAGAAGATTCAATACATATTATTGTAATTTCCTGTTCGCCTTATAAGACCTCATTCATGTTTACCGGTATTCATAATTCTGTTCCAATATAGCCTTGAGGATTTTTATATCCTGGCTTTATCTTATTTGATTACATGGCAAAGTGAACCCCAGTGATCCGTTAAAAAATTGGAAGCTGTTCGAAATCTGGATTTTGATAGGTACACCATAAAATTCGTTGCCGTTTTAACGGTTATAATGCGTGCATGATTCACTAATTTTAGCTATTATTTTCAGATGAGTGAGGTGATGACGGTCGACGGGCACGGAGGACGTTACTCCAGCGGCACCATGCTCCGGGTCCTAGGAGCGGCACAGAAGAGAGAAGTCAAGGCCACCCAGAACCTTGCCATCATCGTCTTCTTCTTCATCATCTGCTGGATCCCACTCTACACCATAAATGCAATCAAAGCCTTCCTTCCAGAACTGGACATTCCAAACCCGTTGACTTACGTCTGCATCATCGTCTCTCATTTGAACTCTGCCATCAATCCTTTGCTGTACGCGTATCACTTGAAAGACTTTCGTGCAGCGCTAAAAGGTCTTATCTGCACGATTCTCGGCAGAGGAGTCCCCATCCCAGCCGCTTACAGACCTCCGGTACCACTGCGAAGACCTGACTTAGAACGATGCAACGCTATAAGAACTCGGCCGAAAGTATACGTGAATTCTCCAGTGTGGCTGAGACAGAAGGAAGAAGAGAAACTAGCCGCTGAGGAGGACAATAAAGCAGTAGTTGCTTCTGCGCCGGTAGTACCTGATAAAGAGCCATTTTTGCAGAGAGTCGGAGCCGATGGGTCGAGCGGGCGGCACACGCCTGAAGGCAGAGAGGGTGACGGAACTCCTTACCTCATCAATTCCAGCTCTGAGCGCTGTCAGAGCCCCTACAGGAAGGTGGAGGAACTGATCAGAAGAGTGCGCAGCGTCAGCGGAGAGCATAGCCACAGCTGACACGAGCCTTGCCGGGCCTTCCCGGCGTACAATAGCGTTACTTGAAGCTTTAACAGTCATGAAGACATTTGCTAAGAGAGATTATTCTTATTATATGTTATTGTAAGTAGAGAAAATACCCATTATTTATAAAGATTACGATTATTCCTAAATATTTTTAGACGTTAACGATTTTTAGTTGACGCAACCGTCTTCTAATGATTGTGCTGTTGATGTTATGCTTGTTCTAATGATTCGTCAATTGTTGCTTGAAAATTATATAACGTGCGAGCATATTTCTTGAGTTTTATTTCTTTTCATGCACTGACTAAGTGCAAATACTGGTAGGATAGGAACCGATAGGTAGGAACAGCCGCGGATCTACGATTTTTTCGAATCGGTTATAATTTTTTTTCGTGGCATGATACTGAAACCTACCTACCTACCTCCTAAGAAATACATACGTGATTGTATGGGCGATATTTTACTAACGCCATCTGTTCAAATACGGGCATACTAAAAAGTTATACGATGCGGTCTAAACCACAGCTGTAGTGAAATCGATTCAGTATAGTGGAAGCAAAATTATACAAGAAATATTCTACAGATGTCATCATACGTTCTGAATCAGAATCATGCGCAAGAATATCATGAGGAAAAAGTATTAATTTAATCTTATTTTTTTCTTATTTATTTAATTTATTTTTTATTACTGGATTAGATTTCATTAAAATTAGTTTTTATTAGGTACAATTAAAAAACAGTGGGACAGTATAGACATAAATAATAATAATAATTAAAACATACAAACTATTTGTCATGATTAATTTTAAAGAATATTTTAGAATATACTTACTTTACTTACATCATCATAGATTTACATAAAAGTAATATCAATTAACTGAGAGATATAATATTCTGTATAGAATGTTCCCAATAATTTTGTGTTATTCTATCTCGTTCACCCAATCCTTCAATAAGAACGGGCCAACAATGCAAGGTAAACCCACAGCTGACGTAGTAGATACCGAGCAGGTAAACAAACTTTAGACGTTTTCTTTTTCCTAAGAATGTTGCTAGTTTCTAAAATTCTGCACAATCTGATAACTATTTTAAAAATCACGTTCAATTTTATACAAAGTTTTAATAGCAAAGTGTAACATTCCAATGCGATTTCCATACTATTCGCACGAGAATGTAGGTACCTACTACCTACTCAATGAAAACATAATGCGCATTTCAATTCGAATGATTAAAAAATACAGCTCGTGGTTAGAGGGCAGAAGTAGGGTAAGGAGCGATGCGGAGCTCCCCTTCCGAACCTTCGCCCCCTAATTTAACTATTATGCAACGAGAGAGAGCATGTATGTAATCGATAATTAAGTATATCAATCTTCTGGTAAACGGTACTAAAACCAATATTACAATTAGATTATTATTTTGAACGGGATTATTACCGCGATTAAATTTATTGTTATTCAACGAAGTTTCATGCGTCATGGTAAAGAGTAGACTGAAAATCTAATTGTCGCTAAGGTCTCAGAACTTATAAAACCAATTGTTTTTTTATTTCTTTTGTTTTTTATTTAACAAAATAGTTTGTATTTTTTTTTTCTAAAGTTGGTAACACTTAAGTTACTGTGAAGTTCTCGTGAATCATCGAGGTGTGCAGTTTGCATCACCATCACCGCACGCGACCAACTTCACGTCAGTCAGTTGCGCGAGAGTGAACGACGCGCTCGTGCGTTCGATTCTCAAAATAGTGAGCGTTTCTATCTGTTTGCATCATGCAGTTCTACAAGTGCGCGCTGTTCTGCGCGATTCTAGCGCTTTCTATTCTTGATCCTATAACTGCGCGAAAAGGTTTCAGTAGTGGTGGTGGCGGCAGACATAGTTATCCAAAGTCTGGTGGCCTTTCTGGTGGCGGTGGAGGACACGGTTACCCAAGCTCGGGTGGCCTCTCAGGCGGCGGGCACGGCTACCCTTCATCAGGTGGCAGCCACAGCTATCCCTCATCAGGAGGCAGTCATGGCTATCCTTCTTCGG